>JAAGAY010136997.1:0-29247 GCA_011801015.1 Ardeotis arabs | reverse complement strand
TACTGAACAGTCTCTCCCCATCTTTCTTGTAGGCCCCCTTGAGGTACTGGAAGATCGCTATCAGGTCTCCCTGGAGCCTCCTCTTCTCCAGGCTGAACAGCCCCAACTCTCTCAGCCTTTCTTCATAGGAGAGGTGCTCCAGCCCTCCTATCATCTTTGTGGCCCTCCTCTGGACCTTCTCCAACTGGTCCATGTCCTTCTTATGTTGGGGGCTCCAGAGCTGGACACAGTAGTCCAGGTGGGGTCTCACCAGGGCAGAGTAGAGGGGGAGAATCACCTCCCTCGACCTGCTGGCCATGCTCCTCCTGATGCAGCCCAAGATGTGGTTGGCCTTCTGGGCCGCAAGAGCACATTGCCGGCTCATGTTGAGCTTCTCATCGACCAGCACTCCCAAGTCCTTTATGACTTCTTTTTGTAAGCTGCCATTACTTTGCCTGGTACTTATTTTACTGTGGGTTATCTACCTTTGCCATAGTTTTACTAGAGATGCTGACACCTGTATTAAATCTGTTTCCACAATTTTCCATAAATATCTACCTTCCATATTCATATCACGTCCATCCAAAATAGCTTTCAGAAAAGTGCATGGCATTGTTGCAGCTTTAATGTAATTTAGTATATGAGAAGGGGCAGAGTCAGCACTGAGAGACCAGCTATTTCTGTATGCCTTCATCATTGACATTTCTAGAATCAGCAGATCTCCAGTATTATAAGCAGGTGTTGACAGGTTTTTGTGCCATAATTCAGACATACTCTGCACCTTTATATGGTGTGACACTTCCTGTTTATGGTACATTATGTCTGTTATCATATATGCAGTACATTTGTTTCTTTTCTGCCAGGAATCAACAGTATAAAATAAAAATAACTAAATAAATTATTCAAGTCGTAGAACGCATCCTATCCTGTTAACAAAATAAATAGTAGATATATTGTATTTTACCTGGAAAATAAAATTAGCTACTTTTTGTTTTAAGAAGATGCACATGACTGTAAAGGACTGGCAATGTTTCTCCCAGTGCTAATTATTCCAATAAGATGCCTACTTTTTACTAATTAAAGCTTTTAAATTTATTACTTATTTTAAATTTCTATTAATTTTCCTTTAATATTACATTAATCAGTATTCCTTTTGGCTTCTATTGCTTTTTCATCACTTTTAAGTTATTGCCCTTGATTTTAAAGGAATATAAATGTTTAATTTTAAAAAATAATAATTCTATGAGTTTTTTTTTTAAAAAAAAACAACAGAGGGAGCAGAAGATTATCTTATTTTACTTGCTTTTTTTGTTAAATATTAATAATTCACAATAGTTTTACACAAAGTGATCAAATTTAACCTTGGTACAACAGAGTGCTTCATGTACATTTAAAGAATTTATGCATCATTTCAACGTAGATTATCACTTTAATTAAGTTAGGAAATATTTTGCTGACACCAAGCATAGGATCATGAATTGTTTTCTTCCATAGAATCTATTCCTTCTTCCTGCTGCACAAAACTCTAGGAAAGTTTCACTTGAAACAGCAAAGTCTAGTACTCTCATAATATTAGTTATATTAATGCTGAGAAAACTCATTTAGCTTTTTTTCCTCCCCTCCCTGCCCACCACCTTCCATTCATTTTGAAACGTTTTCCTTGCATCGCTTTGGAATTTGAGCTTCTGTGTGTTATTTCTGAAATATCAGTACAAATACAATCACATTGAGTAAGTGTTATAGCCCACTTATGATAGTACAATATCAGTGTAAAGTGCTATTAAGTGAGCTGAGTAATATTTTTAATTTAAGTTCTCTGACTTGTTTCTTTGAGACTATAGTTTTTATCTAAAAGAAATAGTGGAGGACAAAGTCTCACATCAGTGGTATAACTCAAAGCAATCTGCTGAATCTACAGTGGAGGAAGAAATTCCTGTAAATACTTTTTATTAAAATACCTAGCTGCCTTCAAGGTTTTAGTTTTGTTTCTTACTTGTTTGCCTTGACAAGATTGACAACATTCATTCTTACTGTAAATTAATCCTATATTCTTTACCTTACTCACATTGCTTTAGCATATCAAATTTTGAATGATATTAACCAAATCCACAAGGCAACTGCATAGTGATACAAAAGTTACAGAAAGAACTTTATTTTCCTTTTCCTCTTTTCAGGGAAAAAAACTTCCAGAAGTTTCTAAGCTGAGTACCTCAACTGTCTGGCCAGTATGCTATCTGGTAGAACATGTATCGTTTTCAAAGATATCAGCAGTGTTACAAATACAAGTATTCAGTTCTTTCAAACTCTCTGATACTCCAGTGTCTGAATACATGACTAATAAATGGCACATTGCAAATTTGGTCTAGGCTATCTTACATTCCATTGTAAGAATAATGACAGTTTTAGGCACTAAACAAACAAAAAAAAAGTATTTGTTAATTGCATAGATGTTAAATAATTGTGAAAAAGTTGATAAATAGATTCTTCAAATTAATTTCCTTTTTAATTAAATAATGTGATACACTTTAAGTAATTCAAATTTTCTTTAAAGAGCAGTATTAGTAATTTATAATTTTTAACATTAAAAAGAAATTTAGCAGTGGAGTATCGTTCCTGAACACCATAACTGTTTTGACAGTTTTGAGAGGACAAAAGGGATATAATTTCCAGAAGACAATTTGTTTTCTACAAAGTTTAAATACTCTTCTAATAGTTTAATTGGTAGATTGTGGTGGTGCAATGCCTCCGCTCCTGAGTCATTCAGAGCTTTGTGTGATTACTCTCTTCCTGGGCCTCGTATCAACCGGGATTAAGTCAGGAACAGACTGTGAATACAGTGAACCAGAGCATTAAGGCACCCGCTTGACACACATGGCTTCTCTTTTCCCCCAATACTGGAAACAATGGAAACAGTAAAAATAATCAGTCTTCTCTTGACAACCTAGTACATCTTGGCCCAAATTGAAACACAGGTGTGTGATACCAGGAACACTAGTGGAATGCACCAGAATATTTTGTCATCTGAGTCAGGCTGAAATGGAAAATACCTGACAAAAGTCAATTATCTCCAATTCTATAAATAGAGACCCTAAATGAGACCCATTGAGCTCTCCTGGATCTCAGTGGGCTGTGACCAGCATCTCCCCTGAGCTGAGACACCTCTCAGGCATAGCCTCCTTAGATCGAAGAGATTTAAGAACCATCTGCTGGCAAAGTCAACAAAAGGCTAGGGAGAAGTTTGACTTCTCGAGGCTCAATTACTGCCCGTTGAGGAATGCTGATGCATTGTTAGTATTTACTCTAAACTCAAGAAGATGGAGGGAACTTTTGACTGTAGGCTAGTCTTCTCTATTCAGCTCTCTACCTATATAGAGAAAAGAAGGAAACTTTTAACTATAGGCTAGTCCCTTCTACATAGATATTTAATTGGATCCAATTATCTCTGCCTGTGTTTGTTTGTGTGTTTTCTGTTTATACATATATATAGAGAGATAGATTTAGTATACCCTGTAGTAAATCAACATGAATCTTGTCATTCTCAAATCTGTAATTAAGTCACTGTTTTTATCACAATGTATTTCACTGAATCTTTAAATCTTTAAATCAGTTAATGATTAAGTGCTGCTAAATTCAACCTTTGATTTACCTCACACCATTAATAAATCTTAAATTATTGCCAAATCATAACCATGTGAAATATTTCATCTGCAACATAGACTTCTGAAAAACAGGAGAAAATTTTAGAATTTTATAAATGTCTGGGAACTTTTAAGAAATTATAATGTATAGTTTAATTAAAATGATACAAAAAGTCATTGATTTCTTTTGTGTACAATTAAAGGAAAGGCTTTGAGAAAAACTTAAGAATCTTAGGGTATAAGGTTTTCGATATTGTGCAGTTTAATGCAGTACTGTCCATATCTATGCTTTTAGTTTATATACAATTTGATTGTTATGTTTTTTGTGTGAGTAATCACCCAAGGTGGAATGTGTTCTAAAGTACATATTTGCATTTTTTGCAGATGGGTTGTGTAAAAAAAAAAAATTTTTTTTCATTCATTGAATATAATGGGGGCTAGAGGAGACTACCTGAGAAGTAATATATATAGCTTTACTGTTGATATCTAAAGGTAGATATGACCAATACATCTACACATATTAAATTTTTGTCATTTTTGTGGAGGAATATTGTGCTTTATTAAAATATGTGGCACAACAACCCAGAAACAGCATTATGTTTTTGGGTTTGTTTTTTTTTTTTTTTTTGCATTATGCTAATACCAAGAAATCCAATTTAGACTAGATCTCAATTTTACAAACTACTGTATAGGTGAATAGCAATACTAAGACTACCTTTAAAATTAATACCTTCTTTGCCTCAGTCTTTACTAATAAGACTGGGCTTCAGGAATCCCAAGTTCCAGACACCAGGGAGAAAGGCTGGAGCAAGGAAGATCTCTTTGTAAACAAATATAAGTCTGTGGGCTCGGATGGCATGCACTCACAAGTGTTGAGGGAGTTGGACGATTTCATTGCAAAGCCATTCTCTTTCATTCTCGTCTTTCAAGGCCATTCTCGTCTTTCATTGAACATGGTAACAGGGAGAAATGCTCAAAGACTGGAGGAAAGCAAATATCACCCTCATCTTCAAGAAATGCAAGAAGAACCCAGGAAACTATAGGCTCTTCAGCCTCAGCTCAGTCCCTGGGAAGGTGATGGAACAGCTACTCCTAGAAATCATTCCAGGCACATTAATGAAAAGAAAATCATAATGAGAAATCAGTTTGGCTTCACCAAGGGGAATCATACTTGACTAACTTGATAAACTTCTAAGATGAAGTGACCGGCTTGGTAGATGAGAGGACAGCATTGGATATTTTGTACCTGGACTACAGGAAGGTCTTTGACATTGTCTATCATAAGTTGTTCATAGAGAAGCTGTTGATGTAAGGGCTCCTCAGTACAAGAGAGACATTGACATACTGGAAAGAGTCCAACAAAGAGCCACTAAGATGGCAAAGTATCTGGAGCATCGGTCATATGAGGAAAGGCTGAGACAGCTGGGACCATTTAGCCTGGAGAAGACAATGTATATAAATACCTGAAGGGAGGATGGAAAGAGGACAGAGCTAGGCTCTTTTCAGTGATGCCCAGTGATAGGACTAGAGGCAATTGGCATAAACCGAAACAGGAGGTTCCATCTGAAAATAAGGAAACATTTTTTGAACTGTGACGATGATAAAGCACTGAAATAGGTTTCCCAGAGATGCTATGTATTCTCCATACTTGGAGATATTCAAAAGCTGTGTAGACATGGTCCTGTGCAAGAGGCTTTAGATCGCCCTCCTTGAGCACAGGGATTGGTCTAGATGACCTCCAGAGGTGCCTTCCAACCTCAACCATTCTGGAATTCTGTGATTGTGTTAAAAGGTTATGTACAAAGATTACAGAAGGTGAAGTGACTTTTTGAAGGTTATTAGCACAACTGGGATTAGAAAGGATGACTTTTATATCCTAAATAGATATCTGTAGATTGAACTTCTAAGTGTGAGTACCCAACAGTGGTTCCTGTTGTTGCTGGGGGGTGGGGAGTGTGTGTTCATGTTGTTTTCTAGCAGTCTGCATTTTGGAGGGCTTCCACGTGTTTTATCACTGTCTGTTTGACCTATCTTTGCTTTCTGTAGTTTTTGGGGGAAGGTTCCTGGGGTTTGGCAGTTCTCTGTGGGTTAATTTTAAGTATTTAGGCAGGGCTAATTGGTAGAATTGAGGGGGAGGAGGGAAGTGAAGTTAATAGCTTCTCTCACCTGAGCAGGTTTTTGTGGGATTATTCATTTGCTTATTTGTTTTTGTTAAATCTAGACTCCTTGTGCTAGCTGCTTTTAGAAGCTCCCAGAAGCTCCTGCCAGTAATGGCTCCTGTCAGCTGTTTCCTAATAGGTTGGTTCTTGTCCCGAGAGGGCTACCTTCTACCACTGTGGCTGATGGAACATGGGACATCCTTGGCCTGGCTGCTGATTTTTCTTTAAATAAAATATACAGTAGGTGTATTGCAAAAGCTGGTAGAAATAGGTTTGAGCCTGTACTGACTTCATGTGAAATTGAGTGATTGGTTTTCTCTGAATTCTTTTCTTTTGGTCTCAAAGGCTTTGTAAATGTTTTTGTATGCAAACAAAAGAATAGCTTGACTTTTTCATATCATGTGGTGCCGTTTAAGAGATAGCACATGGTAACAGGCAACTGTGGGATATATCAGGGCACATGTGGTCAGAGAGTGAAATTAGATTACTAGTGACAGAGCAATGAATGACCCCATCCAGCAACTGCCACTAACTAAACTGTATGACTTTTAAACAAAGAATCCACAAGAATGTGTCCTTGTAATATTACTTCACCATATTTTATCGTCCATTGAAAAAAATGCAAATGGTGCTCCTAGAAGACTAACATCTGCAGGTTTATGAATAAATGACAGATGATTAGCACAAAACCATCACTGTATTGATCACAGGCCACTCTCTTTGATTAAAAAACAGGCAACAAAGTAACATTGTAAAATGTAAAGACTGTATCTTTGCGCTAGTAAGTTATCTACATAAAGGTGAGATTGTTAAGCATCTGGACTGATCATCTATCAAGAACTTGATCTCAGTCACAGTTAAGTCTATTTAAATAGGAGGAGCTGCCTCTTAAGTAAGTGTTCCTCTTCCACACTATCAGTTGCAGTAACACAATTCCTGTCCAAGTACAAGCACTTTGCTTGGGTAATAAGATTTCAGGAAGATGTTTTGGCTTTTCTTTAAATATTCGCTTTATACTTTTTTTTGCTGCACTTGGAATTTCATGTAAAAAATGGGAGATTTTTAATGTGTGAAATGGTGTTATGATGTTTGTTTTAAATTAATAAATCCAGAGTAACATTGTTGGTTATAATTAACATAATGAAAGTCCTGTGGCAACTGCTTTATCTGACATGGCTTAAATAGCAATGTTTACATCCTCAGCTCTTAAACCAATCGCAGGCCAAAGAAAAATAATTATATAGTATGAAGTTCATTCCGTTCTGTGGTGAAATAGTCAATCTCTGATCATGATAATCCTTAGTATGAGTAAGGAAAGTAAGTGGGATGTATTTCACCTTAGAGATCAAGACATAATACTGTTCACTTTCATTAAATACTCTGACATCCAGCAAGTTTCTTTATGATAGGAAATTATTTATCCTTTATTGGCAGCAGAGGGCAAAACTGACAATATGTAACACTGAAGATGTTGTTTTATTCATGAGAGGAAGTTATACTGATTAAAAGACATTCACATGCTTAGAACAAAACCTGTACTTCAAACTCTGAAATTAGTTTTCAATGCTAAAATTTTATCTGAGTTGTGGGTTCTTGTCGTAATTTAGCCTCGCTCGGGACCAAGCTATGCAGTCTCTTGCTCACTCCCCCTACCCTCTGAGGGAATGGAGGAGAGATAATATAACAAAAAGGCTCAAGGTTTGAGATAAGGACAGGGAGAGATCATTCAAGTTACCGTTATGGGCAAAACAAACTCGAACTTGGGGAAAACTACTTATTTATTTATTATTATTAAAACCAAACCAAGATAATGAGGAAAGAGAACAGAAGCAACTTCCCCACACACCTCTTTCTTCTGGGCTTAACTTCATTTCTATTATCTCTACCTCCTTCCCCTCCCCCGCGCGGCACAGAGAGGAACCAGGAATGGGGGTTATGGGCAGTTCACCACATATTGCTTTCCAATGCTCCTTCCTCCTCAGGGGAAGAACCCCTTACATTCCTCCCCTGATCCAGCATGGGGTCCCTCCCATGGGCTACAGTCCTTCACAAACTGCTCCAGTGTGGGGTCCTTTTCCATGGGGTGCAGTCCCTCAGGAACTGGCTGCTGCAGCATGGGCCCTCCACAGGCTACAGCCTCCTTCAGGCATCCACTTGCTCCTGCGTGGGGTCCTCCACCACTATCTGTAGGTGGATCTCTGCTCCACTGTGGACCTCCATGGGCTGCAGGGGGACAGCCCGCTTCACCATGGGCTACACCAAAGGCTGCAAGGGAATCTTGCCAGAAGCAGCATTACTTCTCCCCCTCCTTCTTCACTGACCTTGGCATTCACAGCTGTTCCTCTCACAGCAAATTCTTCACAATCAGGCTCAGGCAGATGCCTCTCAGGTTCTCTTCACATCTCCTCTCTTCACTTCTCTCAGCCAGACTGGGCTGATTTGGGCTCAGACAGCCACCTGGCGGGAGACCTAAGGGTGAGGGCCACAAAGCCCACAAGGCTCACACCTCCCCCTCTCTCCCTCTGCATCTTTACTCCATTTTTTTTTCTTTAAATTTTTTTACCCTTTTTAAATACTTTCTGACAGAGGCATTATCACTGACTATTCTGTCACCAATTGGCTCAGCCCTGGGCAGCGGCGGGTCAACCCTAGCCTCAGCCAGATCTACCAGACAAAGGGGAAACTTCTAGCAGCTTCTTGCAGAGGCTGCCACCGTAGTCCCCCGCCACTAAACAAAACCAACAGAGTTCTAAAGAGTAGGAGAACCTTCACCCTACAGTAAGAAAAAAAATTGAACACTAGAGCGTGTATAACATGAGCACCATTGTAAATTTCCCATGAATGCTCTAGACCAATGGTGAGATCCATGTCATCAATCCTTTTGACATTCTCACATTGCTTTTTAAGGCAAAATAGTGTGAAGAGTTTGGAAACCAAAACACTTTAATCACAAATACACAGTTTTATGGATTACATTACTTCCCCTCTCTGTGGGAGAGATGTTGCCATCCAGAAAAAAAAATGGGCAGATACACACCTGTGTATTACATTGTCCTGGAACAGGGTTGTGAGGTTCCTTCAGAATCTCTCAAGTTCTCCTTTTTCTACATACCTTGATGAGTCCCTCCTTGGTTTCCTAGTTATAGGATTGGGAAGAGAATACTTCCTTGGGTACTGGTCCTTTCAAGTTGCACTGTTATTGTCTGATTTATGGTCTCTTTTGTTGATGCTCAATACCTTCTTGTTCAGAACACTTGTGAAAGTTTGCACTTCTTGATGATCAACAAGTTATTGCATAGTTTGGCTATTTCCCTGAGCACACAGTTTATTTGCTCTGTTTTTTTCGGGACAGGTGATTGGCCATATTTCCTCTACTTTTACTTAAACAAAAGTTTGTTTAGTTTGCCTTCTACAGCAGAAGTTCATAGATTTATGCTAACAGATAGAATATGTAGGCTTTATGCACCTGAACAGGATTTATTCTGCTAATACAAGATTAACTGCACAATATGGTGTGTGTTTTGTATTGCCAAGTACTGTAGGACTTTGTTCTCTTGCGGCACTTGGGTGTCTCAGTTTGTGGCATTCTTTGATGTGTTCACAATTTAATCAGACTTCAAAATTCTCAGGTGCTGTCAAAAAGTTAAACTAGGGAAATGCAATATATGAAATCTTTCTGGAAATAGTAAAATGTCACCATCTTCAATATGTATGGAACCTTCAGCAGATCACATTGAATGAATTTACTGCATATGCTGGAATATGAAATAGAGAAAAATAGCTGTTGGTAATAGGTAGATTGACTTAATGTCCAGCTTTGCAGGAAATATCAATGGATCCCATTTTATGGATTATTGAATACTTGCTCTTCTATAGCTCTAGTTCTATAGAAGCTCTAGTTCTATAGAAGCTCTAGTTCTATAGAAGTCTCTACTCTTCTAGTCTCTACACTGATTGTTTAGCCTACCTCCACAGTTAATAGCAAGTTACCTTAATAAGATTATTTTCTTAGAGTGAACTCTTACATACTCATTTTGATTAGCAAATTCTGTTTAGATACCTGAAATTATGTGAAATACAATCTGCTGTAATAACATGCAAGAGATCCGGAGTTCATAACCCAGCAGATCCCTTCCAAATATTTGTTGTGAGTGGAATGTCTTTAACTGAATCAGCAGTCTGCTCTGACTTGCTATCTGATGATACAGTTGCAAGAGTCATCGAAGAAAAATCAACAGTAGCTTGCACATGGACTGAGTAAAGCTGATTATGAATCCTCACTTGTAACATCCTAGGGTAAACAGGACCTTCACAACTCTACAAATGTCTGTATGTCTGAGCCTCTTTAGATCTCCTCTTTATTCATTAATGCTTATTTTATCTCCCTTGAAGTTCTCAAGTTTTACTTTAGTTCCAAGCATTACCTTCTGCTGAATAGGCTGGGCTCAACATATGTAGGCTGAATATAGTTTGTGTCAGTTATGGGAATGTTTTCCCTTCACCATACAATTTGAAGTTGCATCTTTCCATTTCATTCACATATTTTATTTGAGGAGATAATGTTATTAGTGAAAATGTAAAGTGGTTGTTTTCTTTTTTAACCTATGATTGTTGTGATTAACTAAAAAAAAAATATCAAGACATATCGTGTTTCAGAATTAGCTGTGAAATACTGTTTCTAATTTCATTTTCCATATTAAGGTATTTCCAAAGTTATTTGGACTTACCTCTTCAATTTCTGTATTTTTACTGTACTTCTGTGACAATGTTCTTGAAGGCTGAGTCTTGCTCAGTGTATGAGTTCTGTAAGATCTATGTAATGTGTGCTTCTACACTGTAAACACTTTAGTTCCAGCAAGATATTATGAGACTCTATTAAATGCACAGATTTTCATAGTCTATCTCTAGTACTTCTGATTAAAAATAAAAATATGAAAGTTTGTGTAATTACAGCTTTTAAAGGACTCAGTTTGTGATGTGTTACTTGTAATATTAGACTAACAATATTCCATTTTGAAAGACTCAAGGGCTTCAGGACTTCAGTCTTTCATTTTGAAGAACTCTAGCTTGGACTTGTTTATGCAGTGTGACTGTGATTATTTCTAAGATCACAGCAAAACAACTCTTTCTTACATAAAGATTACATATTATTTAAAGGCATACTAAAATGCTGTTACAGTAATCAATGGCAGGAAATGCAATGAAACAATTAAATTGTACAATGAAATTCAGCTTTCAGTTTTAGACAGAGAAAATATTATTTCTCCTTTTCCTTCTCCACTTTTCAAAAACATCAGGATATGAAATGTAAAAATATCAGTATCTATAATCTGCCTGTTAAAGAGGATACTTCTGACCATGGTGAGATTCTGGTTAGTATTGAGTTACTTCTATTATGTTAACACAAGTTTCATTTAGTTTTGTTAATCCTCAGTCTAACACTGTCAGTTGAGGTTGCAGGAAAAAAAAAAAAAAAAAAAAAAAAAAAAAAAAAAAAAAAAAAAAAACCAAAAAATCAACCAACCAACCACCCACCTCTTTGTTTGGATACTACTGTAGATTTCATAGCTTCATTTCAGCTAGGCTAGAACAGAATAACTACCATAGGTGTAGGCAGTTGAATAAAATATATTCTTATTTTAAGTTGTGAAAAAAATATTTATCAAACTAGCCTCAGAATCAAGTTTATTCTTCTATTTTGTTTAGTTCTAAGGAATCTGAATAAAGTCCTATAAAAAGAAGCCACAAGTGTGCAGGAGAAAACACTTGAATGAGAACTGTCAATAAATTTGATGTAGATCTGAAAATAAACCTCAAATATGAGCAGAACTTAAGAATTTTGCAGGCCATGGATTCAGCTGGAATTATATACTATACTCTCAATTTTCTTGATGTGCACGCTTGTCTTTTAAAAGTGGATGACCACAGCAAACATATTTCTGAAATATACAGCCCCTATTTCCTTCCTCTGCCCTCACTAGTTGAGTTTGTACTCAACAGAAAAATAAATATCCTTCAAAGATGCATCACTGTTCCAAAGACATGCAAAGCTATTTTGAACTTAACCTCTTTAAAACACAAGAGTTCAATGTGTAAAGCAAAGTGCATTTATATATGGTAATGTCAGTTTTCTTGATTACACACTGTCATGTCCCTTGTTTGTGGATTCTATTGAAGTTACTGTAATATTGTATTTTGTACTGTGTATGTCAACATTCCAGTGAGCATAGTAAGCAATATTTTTCTACTAAGTGCTGTATTTAAAAATATTTAATTTGCTACTACTTACAGTTATTAAGGCTTCTATTAAACCATATCAATTTGCTAAAATTAAGTAAAGGACAAAAGTAATAAGAAAATAATTACTTTGAACATGCTTTTAAACTCCTTTGCTCTAACAATTAGCTGTGGAAAGGTTAAGGGTTAAGAGTCTGAAGATCTGAGATGGTGTTGCGGTGAATTCAAGACTAGTTTTTGCTGTTGCTCTAGTAATATAATACGCATATACAGCTACCTGAGGTCTCCTCCTACAATTTGTAGAGGCTTACAAAAAAGAAAGTGCTGAGCTTGCTAAGTCTGAGAATGACCTTACATGATGTAAGGTCTTATTTCACCTAATAGTAGCTTATCTAAAAGTTGAGAAATTAGTTTGTCATCTAGTTTTTCTGTATAATCCTTGGGGAAAAAAAAAAAAGCATTTCTAAAGAGACCACACATTCTAAAATAAGAATCCCTCTTTGGAAATATAATTGCTGAGGCAACTCTAAGCCAGGGGACCAATTCAGGTAGTGAAACATAGACACATAATATAATTTGAGAGTTCACCTCTATGTGGTGTCTCAGCAGGTCTTCCAGCAGTTGTTTCAGAGGGACATCAATCTCCCATAGGTCGTATCATGTCTGTCAGCCCTGTACAGACATTTCATGTGCTTCAGTGTATCCAAAATTACACTAAATTCCTGTATTTCAGCTCCTGACTTGCTCCATAGTTGTTTACTTTTAGACAGTAAAGCCATGTTGATTCTCTCTTTTTTCTGGACTCACGTTTTCAGTCAGAATATCAAGCTATTCAGCTACTCTCAAAGGCAAGCACCTCTTCTTACATTCACAAAGAAAAATGTTGAAATATAACAGATGTACAAATCCCTGTAGATTATGAACTAATCATACAATCATAGTAAAATTGTACAATTGTGGAATCAGCAAGTCTGAAAGAATTCTTTGGTTTTATCCAAAGATACACCCCTTGGTTACAGTGCTTACAATATCCTTATTCTTAAATAAGTAAAAATAAAAATAATAATTAAAAGCCAAAACAAAACAGAAATACAAGTGACAGAACAAAATACTTTGTGGTTATAAATATCATAGTAAAAGCCTTCAGCTACCGGGGTTTTTACAGCCTTCTTAGTCTTTTCTACAGAGCATAATTATCCTTACTACTAGAAATATTTACCGTAGATATTCTAAATCTTCCTTATTTCCGTTCAATCTTATTGATAGCTCTTAGAAAGTACCCTTATCCTTTACGCAAAAATTACTCTGAGCATTTCCCTAGCTTTCTATGGTTTGGATTCAGACTAAGAATTTACATTGCTAGTATGAAACACATCACTCACGTATTTCTTCTCTCTTAAGATAGATCTTCCTGTCTCCCAATATAACAAGATAAATCTTTTATAAATAAGCTAAACCCTACAAATACAGCACAGCCATTATTATCTTGTGTATTAATACTTCTAGTTCCTCCTATCTTTTTGGTGTATTAGTACACAGACATTTATGAAGCTCTGTGGGTTGCTCCACCAGACTTTTTATCATGTGTCCCATAATTTTGTGTGATCCGCACTTTTGGCCTCTTGATCATAGTTAAAAATCCTTTCCTTTTTCCATTAAATGTTGAAATATAACAGATCATCTTTGCAACCCACTTTTAAGATGAAACTGTCACTAAGTAAAAAAATGTCTGTTTCATAATACATTATACTGAATTACTAGCAAATTCACCCACCTAGTTTCAGTCACTTACCAAAGACTACAACCTTTTCATCTTAGATTGTGTGAGAGACACACCTCCTGTAGAGAGGTTTGGTTCTCTAGAATTGCTTGTAATTCTTTTGATTAAACAGGAAACTTGAAATTACTTTAGGCAGCTGAGATATGTAGTACTTTACACAGTACATATGTGTACATAGTACGCAGTTACATAGTTAAATCATATGGAGCCAGACCAAATTTTTATATCATAGAGAATATCATTTATATAGATAATAGATGACAAAGGACTTAGCTCTAGATAAATGTCATTAATTTAAATTTGCCCAAAGTAACTTCTCAAAATAGTTTTAGAGACTACTTTAAGTTTGAAAGAAAGAGTCTCTGTAGGTCATCCAGTGTTGGCTGATGAGACTTGTTCCAGCCATCTAAGGAAAACTTAATCTGCTTCCTCTTCTTGACTATGTGGTCTGTTTCAAATTGCGACATCATTTGTATTGATTTGCCTTCTGATTTTAATTTATAAACTCTCAACTGTCTTGGCTTATCATCCACAATAAATCAAAGCTCCGTGCATTCAAGCTACTCCTTAGCTTTACAGAACAAGCCTTCCTTCTCTTCACATACCCGATCTATCCTTCTTAAATATCCTCTATCGATCCTTCACAGTACTCCAGTCAGATGAACTATCCCACATCTCTGTGATCCCATTGATAGCATAGCTCTGAAATTACCCATGGATTTCAAATTTCTCCACTATTTCATATGCTTTACATAATCACGTTTTTGCATTGGAATTAAGTGAGTGTAGTGGTTTAGTCCCTACTCAGCAGCTAAAATACCACACAGTTGCTCACCACCCTCCCCCTACCCCCCAATCACCCCCTGCAGAGGGACAGGAAGGAGAATCAGTAAATAAAAGAAAGCAAAACTCATGGGCTAAGTCAAAAAAAGTTTAAGAAAATAATAGAGAAAAAGAAAAAAGAGGTGGAAAATAAAATGAAACCAAACAACAACAGAAAATACTTAAGCACATAATTTACACTACAATAGCTCACAATGGATCTTAAGTCTCAGCTCCCTCCTAAGTAGCAAAAACCTGCCTCTTACCACAGTCCTCATTTTATATTCTGAGCATGATGTCACAGGGTATGGAATAGCCCTTTGGCTAATTTGGGTAAATTATCCCAGCTGTGTCTTCCAGCCACAGGCGTCACCAGCTCCAGTTCCTCTTCCAGCTTGTTGCCTTAGCTGTAGCTAATGCCTCCCTTGATAATTATTATTTCTCTTGACCTGTTATCAGGCTGCTGCACTTATTCTGTAGGTATATATCTGAAGGTGGAAAAGCAGCCTGCCTTTCATGGCTAGAAGTCACAAGTTTTTAGCCTTTTCCATCTTGGGAATCCCTATCACTATCTATTGCTCTTTCAAGCATGGCCTGCAGCAGTCCCTCCTTCCATGCAATTCACAATTCAGGTTCTTCTTCTCTGCAAATGTCTTGTTCCTGTTCCCTGGTGCCTTGTGGTCAGCTTGCCTACTGAGACAGCTGTTTCACTTGGCAACTCAGTTCCAACATCTTGCACTGGTGAAGCTGCCATCACCTTCCTTCCCTACACGCACCCCTTAGACATGCACCCCCTGTGGCCTGAGATTTCCATTGCTACATCCTCCCTCTAGTAGCTCCAGAAGGCCTACAGTATGCCAGGGACTATTACTCCAATTAGTGCCAGAGAAGATATCCTGTGTTGTGTCACTGCCATTACTGCACAGATTAGCACTCTAGCATGTCCCAGGCTATCCTCCATGCAAAGTGCTAAAATCTCTATTAGCTAAACCTATTTCCAGCTCTCCTGAGCATTGTGACCAACGCTTACTTAGGTACTTCCCAGCAGTAGTTGAATAAGAGGTTGAATAGAATTCCTGATCCAATCCATCTGAACCACAGATCAGCTAAAGTTAGAAAGTATAGGCAGACTCTAATCAGGAAACAATCGACAGAAACAGAAGTACAGCTCTATTTATAAATATTAAACAATTGTCGTATTAACTGCTGACTCCCTGTTAGGTGTACCTGTTCATCATGCTTCTCTAGCAGATATGTTTACAATAAGCTGTACACATAAAATATTTTCCATTTGTGCTGTGTTTGGTTTTGGATAAAATTATTTGTGTTGTCATTTGTGGCCTGTTTAAAATACATGACTTTGAGTACTCACTGGTCTAGAAAAAAAAATAATTTTCAGTGCAGTAGGTCAGAAGAGACAATGTGTTTGCGTAAGACCAGCATAGTGGATCAGAGTTAGAACAGAAAGTTACTACAAACATGCATTAAACTTCAAAGGCAAATGTGGAGTTAGCATTGTTCATGACCCTTTTATGTTTACTTTTTATAAAAATGTACATGTTCAAGTTGCATAAGCATATACAGTTGAACAAAATTTGTTTCAGTGCTTGAATAGTTATTGAGAAAAAAAATATTTTGTGGATAGAAACATTAACATTGTGTAAGGGAATAAACTGCATAGTGAAAGTATAGAAAAAAATTTAAATGATTAAGCAGTACCAAATTTATATAATTTTTTTCTCAATCTACAGAAAAAATTGCAAATACTTATGCATGTCACAAAATCACACAATCATTGACATTAGAAGGGACTTCTGGAGATCATCTAGTTCAATCCCTAGCAGAAAGCAGAGTTAATCTGAGCAAGTTCCTCAGGGTTGTGTTAAGTCACATTTTGAATATCTCCAAGAATAGAGAGTTCACAGCCTTTCTGGCTAACCTCTTCCAGTGTTTGATGACCCACACAGCAAAAAATAAAATATAAACGTGTTGAAAGGCAATTTTCTGGGTTCCAGTTTCTGCTTGCTGCCTTTTATATGGCACAGATTGGGACTGAGAACATTCTGACTCCATCTTCTTTATTTCCTCCTCCATCAAGTGTTGGTAAGATTCTCCCTCAGCCTTTTCCTCTCCATGCTGATCAGTCCCAGCTCTCTCAGCCTTTCCTCGTAGAAGATATCCTCCAGTCACTTAATCATTGTTATGGGCTTATGCTGGACCAATTCCGGTACACCTTTACTTGACTTCCTGTATGTTGAGATAGACCATTCCTGAGCATGGAGGAAGTAACGCCTGAAAAGCAATCATGTCTCCTGGACCTCAATGCTTTCCAAGGCCATATTCCCTGGGATTCTTCCCAGCAGGTCCCTGAACAGGCTGAAATCTGTTCTCCTGAAGGCCAAAGTTGTTATTCTGCCCTTTCCTGTTTTCCTTCTTCTCAGGGTTCTGAACTGCACTATCTCATAGTCACTGTAGCAAGGCTGACCTCAGCATTCACATCCCTGACCAGTTCCTCCTTGTTTGCAACTATGTAGTCCAGGAAAGCAAGTTCTCTTATTGGCACTTTGATCTCCTTTGGCAGGAAGCTGCTATCAACATACTCCAAAAAACTCCTGCATTGTTGCTGTCATGCTCTGTTACTCTGCCAGCAGATATCAAGATTGTTGAAAGCTAAAATACTTACAATTTAACCTATTTTTTCAAATTACTTGGGAGTTTTGTTGATTATTTATTTGTAAGCCAGGGATGTAATTTAATATTTAATTAGAATTATGTTATATAAAATTAGATATTATGGCCAGAGTCATAATTATTATTTTACAATTATAATTGTTTTTGCTAGTGTTGAAAAGAGACCTCTAGTGGCTTTTACACTTAAAGTTACACTTAAAGTTTTCTGATGCTTTCCATTCCAAAATATTCTCCTCATTTTTTTTTTTTTTAAGAATCATAGAATAGTCTGGGCTGGAAGGGACCTCTAAGAGTCATGTAATCCAACCCACCTGCAAGGAGCAGGGACACCTTCAACTAGATCAGGTCGCTGAGAGCCCCATCCAACCTGGCCTTGAATGTTTCCAAGGGTGGGTCATCTTCCACCTCTCTGGGCAACCTGTTCCAGTGTTCCACCACCGTCACTGTAAAAAATTTTTTCCTAATGTCTAATCTGAATCTACCTCCCTCTATTTTAAAACCATTACTCCTTGTCCTATCACAACAGGACCTGCTGAAAAGTTTCTCCCTGTCTTTCCTGTAGGACCCCTTTAGGTACTGGAAGACTGCTATAAGGTCTCCCCGGAGCCTTCTCTTCTCCACGCTGAACAGCCCCAACTCTCTCAGCCTGTCTTTATAGGAGAAGTGCTCCAGCCCTCTAATAATCTTTGTGGCCCTCCTCTGGATTCACTCCGACAGGTCCATGTCCTTCTTATGTTGGAAGCTCCAGAGCTGGAGGCAGTACTCCAGGTGGGGTCTCACCAGGGCAGAGTAGAGGGGCAGAATCACCTCCCTCGACCTGCTGGCCATGCTTCTTTTGATGCAATCTAGGATGCAGTTGGCTTTCTGTTCTGCAAGCGTGCATTGCCAGCTCATGTTGAGCTTCTCATCCACCAGCACTCCCAAGTCCTTCTCCTCAGGGCTGTTCTCCATCCATTCTCCAGCCAGCCTGTATTTGTGCCTGGGATTGCCCCAACCCAGATGCAGGACCTGGCACTTGGCCTGGTTGAACTTCATGAAGTTTGCACAGGCCCATCTCTCAGTTCTGTCAAGGATGGCGTCTCTTCCATTCATTGTGTCGACTGCACCACACAGTTTCGTGTCATTGGCAAACCTGCTGAGGGTACATTCAATCCTACTATCTATGTCATCAACAAAGGTGCTAAACAATGTCGGTCCCAATACCAACCTTTGAGAATTACTTTATTCAAACTCTGCAGGTGCACATGATGTAGTATGCAATGGTCTTTGACCTTCATGCCAGTGTGTTTTCTGTGTCTTTTGTCAGTGACTGAAGAGCAGTTTCTAATAACAACATTAACTACTGAGTTTCACTGAAAAATTAATTTGTATGCATGCATTTGGGATAACATTGGAAGTATGAAATGGACTTTATGAATTTAGACGTTAGTCCAAAATGGTGAAATCATTGACATATTATACAGTCTAGTCCTGTTGAAGGGAAATACAGTTTCATTTGTAACTTTATTTCTGATTTTAATTCATAACAGCAAGGATTTCACCCAGCAATACGCCTAGTCTGGACAATTGCATGAAGTTTTTTCTGTCTTTCATTAAAGTCTATCTGACAGTCAGTTTCCATTATCCTATCACTTGTTTTTTGCAGTGGAAGATGTAGCTGTCATTTCTTTATACATCTTGTACAGCTAAACTATGTGAAAATCAGAATTTTGAAATGGCAGTAGAATGTGAGAAAGGATTTGACTCTGATAAAGATTGCTGACAGATATTAAATCAGAAGTAATATACTGTCCTCTGTCTTTAATTCTGAGGGAGTAATGTTACTGTGACTATTCAGACTCAATTCTAGTAATAGATGACATCACTGTCTTTGTAATCAGTTGACATTTTCTGTAGCTGCCCTAGGAAGGATTAACACATTGGTGTTCCAAAAAAAAAGAAAATTAAGACTACTTTTAACTCTTATCAAATTTGAAGTTGGAGGAACTGAGAAGGATCTAAATCCAAATGATTTATTAACAATAGCAAAATTATAACTGTGACAGTCATTGCGTGTATGGTCAGGTACATATAACTCTGCTACTTCTTAATGCTTGTTAAATTTATCACCATTTCAGCTAAAAGATTTGCTTATAATTTTTTTCCTAAATCTCTTTTTGGGATTACATATTTTAATATACATCAGGCTGAGAACTCTGAAAGTTTTGGAAAGAAGTGATTCTCTTCTGAGGCTGACTTTCTCAATGTCCAAGTAACTGGTTAGGAGAGGAATGGCAGAAGGGGTGTACAGAGTTGTTCCCTATGAAGTTTATCAAAGAATGGTGTTCAAACTGATAGTCTAATATTTATAATGCTGACAGAAAACATCTAAGAGTGCAGTTCAGTTCTATACTGCATGTACATATGCTATAGAAACAACTGTGTCAATATGTAAAGAAAATGTCTATACATCTTTACATTGTAGTTGTTGGAGAAACCTTTGATTCAAGTGCCCACATATAAATATCTGGTACTATTTGAGACATTCTGGAATACTTTTTTTTTGTGGTTTCAGCTGTGACTCATGAAATCTGGATTTTCAATACATCTTGTGTATCTAATTATGCTGTACAGATGTCTTAGATACATTTAAGTGGACAGCTTAATCAACCATTCCCTTTGGTCAGATGGAGATGAGAGAAAGGATATCAGAGAAACTAAGAAAATATTATATAAGCAACATATAAAGACATTGCTTAGTGCCTATGCACACTCACTAAGCAAGCCAGTCTCTTCAAAGATATGATCTGTTCATTTTACTCTATATGCTAAGATATTAGGTATGACTATATAGATATCTTTCCATTTCAGATATCTAGGTGTGTGTTTATATATATATTTAAACTATAAACACATACATACATACACACGTAATACATAACAACTATGAGAAGGTATTGTTTCCTTTTTTTCTAAAGTAATAAAGAAGGTAAGCTCAGGGATAATGTAAAGTTAAGCCAAAGGATAGTACTGTAGTAAAACTGAATAGGAATAAGCTTTTTTTTTAAAAAAAAAAAATCATTATTTTGTTTTGTTTATATTACACAACATATGAAGTGGATTTTTATAATTGTGGGTTTTTTTTCAGGCAAGTTTCTCAAAACTCATTATCTATTCTAATGGCAATGCTATACAATTTTTGACCCTGACTATTCAAATATCTAATTTCCACAGAAATCAACAGAAATCATGTTCACATATATCTAATGTACCTATATATTTGAGGAACGTAGTAGGAACTGAAGCCCAGAGGCTACAGAGTGGGGCGTAATAGCATTGCTTTATGGCAGAGACTTGTGAAGGGAGATGTATTAATGTTTATGAATCACTCAGATGCTAAAATGGCCATTATAAAGATTGATAAGAAAATTAATAGTCCTGTCTTTAAACAAGACTTGAACATTGTAGAGTAAATAATAATGCCTAAGGGCAGCTATAGACTATGGAAAATAAAAATATGATAGCTTCTCACTAAACAGGCATGATCCAGCCTGCACATGAATAGAAGTATATCTTCTTTTGGGGACGGGTATAAGAATAGTTGGTTATGTCATTAAAGAGAGAACAATGAACAATAATGCATATACATCAGGGAAAGCAATGACACTCTGTGTGTTCTACATTCTGATCTTTTTCAATAAAGGCTTGCTCTGTCTTTGTGTTACATACGCGCACAAGAGGTTCTCAGGATGACTAGAATCCTAGGATAAGATCTTAAGAAAGAAGTACTGCTTTAGAAGTCACAGTGCTAAAGGGACAAGATCTGCAGGATACATGAAACATCAGAAGACATCTTAATGCTATGTGTGCCATCATTCTTGTTGCTTTGTCCTTTCCTGTTAAGAAATAAGTAGTTTTAATAGACATTCTAAATCAAAATGCAATATTATAAACTGTATAAAAATAAGTCAGTTTTTTAGGTTAATATGCAGGAAAGTACAGAATTATCCTTTAATATATTAGCCTATATAGTTTTTAGAATCTGAACCTTAAATTTTAAAACTCAAGAGGTTAAAGAGCAGCATATCAAGATGTGAGGTTTTTTTATTCGTAGATCAACATATATTTTGGAGAAAAGCATTTGAAAAACAAAATGGCTACACTTAGAAAAAGAATTCCTCCCTAGGAACAAGTTGAAATAAAAACCAAGAAAAACAAAGAGAGTTTATCAAACAGTAAGTGCAAAAGAGACAGAATATATAAAGAGGAACAGTTAAGTACTTTCCAATAATTTCTACTAAAAGTTTAAACAAATTTTGGTAAGAATTCTAAGTAGGATTTACAAGTAAGCATAATGCAGTTATACTCATATTTATTATTAAAAAACCCCTTGCTTTCTACCCAACTATGATCAAGTTACTGACTGACTCCTTGATACTAACTCCCTTTATTTTATTTTGTCATCTCAAAATTGTATAAGCAGCAATCTTTCATATTATACCTTCAAGGATTCTGTTTTGAATAGTAATGTTCAGAATACAAAACTATGAACACGGGCAACCGGGATACTTTTACTGCTTTTGTCTTTAAACATTCACAACAAGATATAAAACCCATGCACAGAGAAGAAAGAGAAGAGGAGGACACATATTATATTTATTAGACTGTCTTACTTTATTTCTTTCTCTTTTTAGTGAGCTGCAGGAACTCTAGTTGCAATCTTATGCCTTGTCGTATTTTATTAGCTCAAGGTTTGTAATGCTATTTTCTTTAAAGCTGTTATCAGTTGATACAATATTTATTTTCAGAACTTCATTAGATTTTTCTAGGCTAGGCAAAGTGTCATCTTTATATTTCAAAAACACTGATTAAAAAAAAACATACATAAAAAAAATCACTTAGTTTCCTACATTAATTTTTATTTAGTAAGATGTACACATGCACTTAATTTTTGAATCTTAAATTGCTGCCATTTAAATTGGTGTTAAGTCTGGAGTAATACTGTTAATATCTGTGGTTTTACCTTCTGTTAGCTAATCAAAGTTATAGTTTTACTTTTCAGGGTCATACTTTACTCCGATCCATAGATGTCAAACAGCAATTATCAGTATAGTTTACTGAGATGTATTCAAATATATTTCTAGGTAACCTGCATGACCTTATTAGCTTTGATGGTAATTCACCACAGTACTTTTTTTTTTTTTTAGCAACACTATCTATTTAGTAGTAGTGCTTTGCACTATCTAGAGACTTTCCATTCTAAATATAATTCAAATTGTCAGTTCTGTTTTTCAAGAACCATGACTTTGGTCTAATTAAAATATGATGTTCATATCCCTAAGTGGGAGTTTTACCAACATGAATACTAAAATACAGTTAGCTGATTTCCTTAGTCCTAGACCCTACAGCTAGAATATACCTGTAGAATAAATAAACAATATCG
This sequence comes from Ardeotis arabs, assembly GCA_011801015.1. NCBI lineage: Eukaryota > Metazoa > Chordata > Aves > Otidiformes > Otididae > Ardeotis > Ardeotis arabs. Next base: position 6,519 of record JAAGAY010136997.1, on the reverse strand, counting down.
TAGTTTCACGAATTACTGTTAAATAAATCTGTAAACACTATTTAGCAGACCTTAAAATCAAAGCACAAGACTGAGTGCACTGTTCACAGTAAAAGGGTAAACATTTTTTCCTTGCTACTGTTGTGAAGTGCTGAGCAATGGAAAGAAAGCAGATAAAGTACTACTGGATGCAGTTCCTTATGAATGTGAAATGGCTGTCCTTTGAAACTGAATGTTTAAGAAATCAAAAAAGGTTATTCAGTCGATAAATTATTGAAGTGTTCCCTTAAAAGTGAAATAGCTAGACCTTCCATATTATTTCCACAGTTCCTGATTTTCCTTTTGATTACAACCTTTAGAAAATGACATGATTGATTCCCATAATTGTCCACATCAAATTAAGTATCTGTTTTATCACAAGAAATAGTGCTTTAGAAAATTATTGGAATGAGGTGGTCATACTTCAAAATACGCTGCTGAAGAAAGTGGTATAGTAATTGTTAGTAAAAGTACCATTTGTGCCAAAATTGCGTGAAACATTCATACAGCAGTGAAACATCCTGCAGTTTGCTTAATTAAGCGTGGAACATTACTATCATTCTTAGTTCATGCTGCAGAACTACAGGATTCTCATACAGACTGGATGGCATGTGTCTCATTAAACACTTACTGAAAGATAAATACTAAATTTTATGGTGGTTTGTGATTGCCTCGTGAAAAACATTTTGAAATCTTTTGCAAGTACCTCTACAAGAACATACTGGTGCTAAATACACAATTTAAACCTATTTGTGGAGTGTTTCTACCAAATAAATCCAAAATATTACAAGTTAGTTGATGGACTGGAAGAATTAAGAATTAGGACTTGCATTGTTACTTAAAATCTGTCAGTTTGAGTTCCAGATTTTTTTTTTCTTTTCTAAATTGTATTACATGCATTATTTGCTGTGAATTCTTAGTACTTGCCATTAATTTCTGTCTTTGTTAAAAAAAAAATTAAATAAATAGAGGCACTATTTTTAGCATGAGAAAGATATATAGAGGAGAGGTCAAATGTTGAAATTCTTAAAGGTTCTGTTTCTTTTACCAAATTGTATGCACATATTTGCTCTACGGACTGTGAATAGAATTAAGAGAAAAACTAGGTGCATGAAGTGTAGCAAAAAATATGAATCTTGAAGGATATAAGTTTTAATACTTTTAAAATTATTCTTCAAGTAATAGCTAGGTGTGATTAATATAATTTTCCAATTGTATTATTTAAATATTTTATTTTAATTCTATAGTATATCCATATATTGACCTAATGCACCTTTGTTACAATGGTAATTGCTTTTTATAATAAAATGCTTTTATTTTATTTATGTTTTTGTTTTATTTATTGTATCTTCAGGACATGGTTTAGTAGGCATGGTGGTGTTAGGCTGATGGTTGGACTTGCTGATCTTGGACGTCTTTTCCAACCTTAAATATTCAGAATTCAGAATTTCTTTTATCTTATGATTAAATGCAGCAGGTAATACAATATTCTGTCTTTCAAAGTAATGGTCGGCTAATAGGTTTCTCTTTGTATTTTCTGGATAGCATATGATTACTGGCGGAGGAACTCAAATGGTGTAAAAACTCTTCAACACGCTCTTAATGAGTAATTGGCTACTTTATTAAATATCCTGTGGTTACAGAAGAGTACCACCATAGCTAACTGTGTAACTGAAGAGAGAGACATTTATTTTTTGTCATCTTAAATTCTTGTATTGGATTTGCGTGGCAAGGTATTGGTAGCGGTGGGGGTTACAGGAGTGACTTCTGTGAGAAGTTACTAGAAGATTCCTCCATGTCTGATAGAGCCAGTGCCAGTTGGCCCTAAGATTGACCAGCACTGGCCAAAGCCAAGCCAGTCAGTTACAGTGGTAGCACCTCTGTGATAACATATTTAAAAAGGGAAAAAAAAGCTTTCTGAAAAAAAGAAACAACAGTGGGGAGAGGAATGAGAATATGTGAGAGAAACAACTATGCAGATACCAAGGTTGGTGAAAAAGGAGGAGGAAGTGCTCCAGACACTGAAGCAGAGATTCCTCTGCAGCTGATTGAGATTAACAGTGGAGCAGCTGTCCACCTGCAGGCTGTAGAGGACCCTATGCCAAAGCAAGTGGATGCATCCAAAGGAGTCTGTGACCCTGTAGGAAGCTCATGCTGGAGCAGGCTCCTGGCAGGACCTGTAGACCCATGGAGGACCTATGCTGGAGCAGTATGTTTCTGAAGGACTGAACCTTGTGGAAGGGACCCACACTGTAGTAATTTGTGAACTACAGCCCATGGGAAGAGCTCACATTGGAGAAGTTCATAGAGGACTGTCTCTGTGGGAGGGATCTGATGGTAGAGCAGAGGAAGAGTGTGAGGAGTCCTCCTCTCAAGGAGGAAGGAGCAACAGAGACAATGGGTGATGGACTGACCACAACCCCCATGCCTCGTTGCCCCTGTGCTGCTCAGGGGGAAGGAGTTAGAAAATTTGAGAGTAAAGTTTAACCTGGGAAGAAGGGAGAGTTGGGGGGGAGGTGTTTTAAGATTTAGTTTTTATTTCTTGTTATCCTACTCTGTTTTGATTGACAATAAATTAAGTTAGTTTTCCCCAAAGTGAGTCCATTTTGCCCCTGATGATAATTGCTGAGTGATCCCCCTGTCCTTATCTTGAGCCATGAGCCTTTCATTTTATTTTCTCTCCCCTCTCCAGCTGAGGAGGGGAGTGATAGAGCAGCTTTAGTGGGCACCTGGCATCCAGCCAGGGTTAATCCACCACAATGTTATTAAATTGAGAAAGACTATTTATTAGTTTGAATTCAGTTGAATTTATGTCATCTCTTTATGTATGGATTTTACATATTTCCAATGTTTACATGTATTGTGAAATATTATCTTTAAATACATATTCCTAAGCCTTAATCTATCAGAAGGAGCTACAGGACAACTGATTAACTGGAACAGATGCTCTCGATTGAACTTAATCTAATTATCTTATTGAAGAAAAAAAAAAAAAAAGATTTGATTTATTGATAATTCATAATATAATACAAGGAAAATCCTAGCATTTTAAGGAATAGGAAGATTCTGTGGCTTCCATTTAAATATACTTAAGCTAGAGGAAAAAAAAAATGTAGTTACTTAACTGCAGAGTTAGGTAAATCTTAGGTTTGTTTTTTTTTTTTCAAGGAATGCAGTGAATTAAATATTTCTTTAGAAGTTTTAGCTGATCATTCACAAATTATCATCTGGAGAAATTATGTCATCTTTGAAAGAGATCTGAATAATAAATGTAGTTATTTTACATGGACTTCATTTGAAGGACTCTCATATCCTTTAATGGTTATAACTGTTACCATGGTTGAAATTACATTGAACACCACGTGAGTAGATATTTTGATTAATTGGTTCCTTTATAGTGAAGGGATAGAAGGAATATTATTATTGAAAAAATCACACAGCAAGCTTGTTATACTCAAAAACCTCAAATTTCTTCTTAATTTCAGCTAAAAGCCTTACTTCAATATTTCCCATAGTTGTAGAACTTGGTCACTTGGTAAAATCGAATGCAAGCTCTTCGTGAATCCTGTCCTGTGGAGCCAAGAGTCCTAAGATTTTGTACAGGACTGGTGTACTTCCAGATACTTTTAGTCACATCATTTGTATTGTAAAATACTCAAAGATGATATGCTATTAATATTTTAATCTGAAAAGGAAGGAAAAAAGAGAATCTTATGCACATGTTTTTTTTCTCCTCCTGGGAATTTTACTGGGAGAATATTAGTGTATTTACTCATCTACTATAGACTGTATTCTGAAAATACATTTAAGCTTGTTCACTGATACCTGTAGCATGCTCTAGAAAACTTTTCAACGTCAAGTCTGAAAATATGACTATACATGTAACTAACGTGTTCTATCTCTTTTGTACTTTAGATTAGTTGTGGCACATAAAACACCAGAGGAGACTGGAGAGTGAATGGACATTGGTTTATGTTTTGAACCTACCTTTTTCTGGGAATGAAGAAGACAAAGTGAAATACAGAGGAACAGAAAAGAACTCAGAAAGAGACTCAGTGAAAAAAATTAGGTAAAATAGGAACAAGCAGGTGATATACATGGTCTGCTATAAGCTGTAGTGAGAACACACAAGTTATTTTGAAGAATTAGAAAATTTTTGGGAGGTTGTGATAATTATAGTTACTAATCTCTCAAAAGGTGGTGAACTGCAGACCACAAAAAAAAAAAAAATCTGTAGGTATCATCAAGACTAGAAATTAGCCTGCTGCTTCCATCAGGCTGTTTCTGAACTTTAGTTTCAAAAGGAATAGTTATTCCAACAATTTCCTCTGAGGCAAATGAGGTAGTTGGGCACCAACAGATATTTAAGAGGAAGATAGATGTATAATGTTGCACTGTGATTGTTACCTCTTCCAGTACAAGCTACTTTACAATGGTTTTTCTGGGAAACTGAGATTACCTGTGGTGAATAGAAGAAGTTCCATTCTGTTACATACAGTTTAATTCTAGCTTTGTTGTTTCCCTTTCAATAGTTTTTGATCTAAAAATACCTTAATCTGCATAAAGTTTTATAACATTTGTAATGTTTTAGCCTGCGAGGGAAATAATTAATCTAGTGTCATAGTAAATGCATATTTGATTTAGGTTTACAGAATTGTGTCCAGTCTTTAAGATAAATTAAAATGGGAAGAAACAAGTCTTACCATTATCCACCAATATAGGGGACATCTCCAGATTTTATCAGAAGGAAAGGCTCTTAGTTCTCTTTTTCACTCTATCATGAAATTATTCATTTGTTTTGATAGAAATTTTGTAGCATGAATGACTTAATGAGCTGTTTTCCAGAAGCAAAATGCTAAAAATGTCTTTGTTATACACAAGAAGTGGCAGTTCAGGCTTTATGTGAGATAGAAGGGCGTCAATCTGGGGCAAATCTCTAGTGGGTTAGTTTCAAAATAGTCATTGATCTTTAGCCATTTTTAGCTATAGCAGATATGTTTTAAAATGCACTGTATGAATCACTAATGTTCATGTACACCACATCCATCATCTCAGAGCCTCAGAAGTCAAAATTGGTGTTTGATGTTTACACAGAGAATCAGATAAGAAAGGTATTTAGTATCCTTACGGGCTTAACCTAAGCTTCACTATTAAGAAGTCACACTATCTCAAATAGCTTGAGGAGACACTAAACTGTAATATAAATAATATTTGCTTTATAAATGTAATGACTGCTGAATAACAAGTATAGCAGAATAAATATAATGAAACAATATACTGTGTATCTTAAAACCAAGAATTTCTCTGTCTTATCTAAAATAGCCAAAATTTGAATTGATTTAATGAGTTTCAAAAGCTAAAATGATTGTGCATTTTAATTAATATTTGGAAGAGTTCAAAGAATATATGTATGATATGTATGTATAAAAGAGCAACCATCACAAGACCCTTGCAGTTAACAACAAAACATTTATGGCTGTGTTGTGGTTTAACCCCTGCAGGCAGCTAAACACAACATAGCTGCTCACTCACTCCCCACTAGTGGGATCTGGAAGAGAATCAGAGTGAAAGAAAATTTTAAAACTCATGGATTGAGATAAAGACAGTTTAATAGCTAAAAAAAAAAAAAAAAAAGAGCTGTGTGTAAACCAAAATAAGGAATTCATTCCCTACTTCCCATTGATAGACAGGTGTTCAGCCATTTCCAGGAAAGCAGGGCTCCATCATGCATAGCTGTTATTTGGGAAGACAAACGCCATAACTCTGACCATCCTCACCCCTCCCCTTCCTCCATCCCTGTAGCTTTTATTGCTGAGTACAATGACATATGGTATGGGATATCCCTTTGGTCTGTTGGGGTCAGTTGTCCCACCTGCATTCGCTCCCAACTTCTTGTGTACCAAAGCCTACTCACTGGTTGGGTAGTGTGAGAAACAGAAAGGCCTTGACGCTGTGTAAGGACTGCTGAGCAGTAATTAAACCATTGGTGTGTTATCAACACTGTTTTAGTCACAAATGCGAAACACAGCACCATATGAACTACTATGAAGAAATTTAACTCTATCCCAGCCAAAACCTGTATAGGCTGGAAAGATATAATTGATCAGAAAGACATGTTGTGATTACATACATTCAGAATTCACATATACATACTTCACAGTAATTTTCAAGTTTTTTGCTAGCTCCATCTATATTACAGTCCAGCTTGAAGTGCTCTGTCATATTACTGCAGCACTGAGTCAAATCTAGAACATCTTCAGCTATAGGCTACATAGCCTGTGCACTGTTTCTCATGGGACAAGCCTCTACCAGAATCACAGAATTATCAAGATTGGAAAAGACCTAAAAGATCATCCAGTCCAACCATCACCAATACTTCTCAGCTAAATCATATCCCTCAACACAACATCCAAACGTTTCTTGAACACCCCCATGGTCGGTGACTCCACCACCTCCCTGGGCAGTGCATTCCAGTGCCTGACTACCCTTTCCGAGAAGTAA
>JAAGAY010136996.1:0-24831 GCA_011801015.1 Ardeotis arabs | reverse complement strand
AACCTCTTGCTTAAAAAAAAAAAAACCAAAACAAAAAACACAAACCCAACAAAAAAAAAAAAAACCCAAACCATTGCTAATGCAATTAAAATATTTACCACTGAAAAGCCTTTGAAGTTTCCAAAATTTTAATCTAATTTCTTGGTCAATTAGGCATTGTTTAGAAGCCAAAAAAGTATTATTTGCAGCACCTTCTACGGACTCCTGCAGAGGATCTAAATGCAGAATACTAAGGAACCCTACAAATAGCTTACACTGTAGTACAGGAAAAAAGGAACTTCCTACTTACCAGCTGTTGAATAACTTTTTCTACCAAGGCTGAAAAACTGGTGTCCTCACTCTCTCTGTTGTCATACATGTATTTGATCAATTTGGGGATTGTTTCTGTATCCGTTTCAGATTCGAATTCATAGCCTTTGCTCTCCTGAAATGAGAGTGAAAAGGGTTTTCATCCTCAGCGAAGAAATGCTGAAGAGCGTTCTGGCTGTCTCCCACCAGAAACTGCACAGTCAGACAGACTGCTTGGACCACGACACTGGACTAGCCGATAAATACCACTATAGAAAAAAAAAGTATGTAAAGACTTATCCTGACATAGCTTTCTCTTTCAGAAATAAGACATGCAGTAAGATTCGCTTAGCATCTGTCAAGCAACAAGAGGCAGGAGGGAGCACACCCCACACACCCTCTCAAACAACTTGCGTGTGAATTGCTACGCTATTCATAAGTATTTTGCATTTAGGACAACAATAACATCTTGCACTCCACCAGCTGCCATATATCTTTGTTAGGCAGACTCCTTCACATTACTGTTTTATAGATGATACCAAGAAACTTGAATTCAGATTCCAACAAAGTCATGAAAGATCTGACAGTAGTTGGTGGGGCATTTACATTCTAGTTTTAGAATCAAGTTGCCACACACTCACCAGAAATTTCCTCAGGTCCTTGTAATTTGTAATGATGCCATTATGGATAACAACAAATTCTAAGAGGAAAAAAAATACATATATCAGAAATGGAAAATTAAGATATTTAACTCGGAACACAAAATTAGAGGGGAAAAAGGTTTAGAAGTACACTAGGAAATACCTGCTATAGCTTTCTGATCTACAGTTTATGACAACATGGTCAACAGAAAGCAGAAGCTTACAGATTCTGAAGGTTGTTCCAAATCATCAAGACAGTTTTAAACTACACCCAGTAGAATAGCACCAAGCCATCTCAAGCGAAAACAATATGAAATCTCCCTTTTCCAACCCAGACAATATTGATGCACTTAGATTTTCAGTCTTACCTTTTAAAACAAGAATGTTGTCTTTTGACTAACTTGCATTAATTTTCAGAAAAACAGATCTCATTAATCTTTTACAGTGTTACTTTAGCCTCAGAAGAGGTTATTTTATTGTAAAAGTGTCTAACCTAGATAGAATAGCAACAGCTTAGCCCTAGTATACAGAATAGGTACCATAACGCTAGTAAGAAGAGCGTACATATGGGTTCAACCATTTCAGATTCCACAGTGCTGCAGAGATTGCATACCATTCCTTTTGTCTGATCTCTGAGGGTGACTGTTTATTGCACTTGGTACTCCATGGGTCGCCCAGCGAGTATGAGCAATTCCAAAATGTGTTTCAAAGTCTGCTTTTGAATCCAGGTCATCTTGTTCTACACACAAGAAATTCAGTTTACTGAGAGTTGAGAGTTTCACACACAAACCTAGAAAACACTAAAGAGAATTCCCCGAGGCAAAAAATCTAAAAGTTATCTTCTGGCTTTCTTTTAAACCATTTGCTTTCTTGCCATTACACTTCAGATAGTTCAAGCTACTATGATTAAAACTTTGTTTGCCAAGACTCCAGCATTTTCAGCCAATACTAACAACTAGGCTAACAGACCACATTACTACCAATTATAACGTAAACGTATTAAAACACAACTTCACTTCTTCATAGACAGAAGCACAGCATAAAGCAGATTGTGCCAGATGCTTAAATGCTCATAAATTCGAATCAGAAATCATCCGAGTAAAACACCAAGGAAGCCCAGGTCTTGAACAAAGAAGCAACCAAAAGAGGGGAGAGTAGACTGATAATTTGACAGCGCTATACCTGAAGATTAACTTGCTTTTTAAGTGCAGGTTTGGGGGGGCACAAACAATTTAACTGCCACTGGAATACACAATGCAGTTATTTCTGGTATGAAATCATAACTGATTTTGTGGTCTGACTTTCTGCTGAGATGCAGATATTATCTGACTGGGAGGCCAAAGTAAAGGGGTAATTTGTAAGACACTTACTGTACAACTCTTCTTCCAGGGCCTTTACTTTTCCTCTTTTCTTAACTAGTTTGATGAACCTTTCTTTATCTTCATTATTGTTTCCATCAATTGCCACTCCTAGTACAGGACACAGTCACAAGTGTTATTTAAAGCATGAAATATACTGGAGAAAAAAAAAAGTCTGAGAAAATACAGACAAGCACACACTAGTGATACGATTATTTTTAAGTTATCCTACAACGGGATATACTTGAAGTCTATCGCTAGACCTGTATATGTTCAAATCAAACTAGATTAAGTCTATATCCACAGCATAGAGGAAAATATACAGGAGCCATCTCAAATTTTGCTTGAGGACAGACTGGTATTTCCTCTAGTAAAATAAGACAACCCAAATTTGAAGGCAAGTTTAGTCTTCATCCTTTCAGTGGGACTCACACACACAAAAAAGGCTGCAGCACAAACTAGATGACCCTCCTCACACCCTCTTTGCTTCCCTGATGTGTATTAAACCTCAACCATCATCTGATTACAGAGTTAAACACCCAATTTGAAGTCCTGAGAAAAGCTGGAGAAGAAAATCCAATAATCAAGGTAATTAGTTCTGATCTTTCAATCTGCAGGGGAAAAAAAAAAAAAAAAAGAAAAAAAAAAAAGAGAGAAATCCAGCATGCAGAAGTTGAAAGCACCCAAAAAGTCACATAGGTAGCTACTGGTTGCTGAAATTTATTTAAGTTAGTTTACATACCTGCAGAGTCATATCCTCTGTATTCCAGTCTCTGTAATCCCTTTATCAGGGTTTCAAATATCTCCTTCCGAGTCCGAGGCACTCTGTAGTTTAGATAAGCAAAAATTCCTGTTTAAAAAGAAAAGGGGAAGGGGGGGGAAGAAAAAGAAGCAGTTTTTTTTTTAGTTTGTATCCCTTCAAACTCCATTTAAAATCCTTTAAAACCAGCATCACAGAGAGGTCCTAGAGGGACCCCACCTCTCATTTAGTATAATTCTTCCTACTGGGTTTTTTAATGGAAAGAGTTCAAATGCAATAAAGGAATCGGGACCCTCACTTTCACCACGCACACACATATGTTTTCCAGGCCAGTTTTGCTCTATGTTACCCACCAAGAGTTAAACAGTTGAGAGAGCTTAAAAAAAACCTCTACTTTTCATGAAAACCACAGCTGAAAATGGGAACATTGTGATCTATTTCATATCCAGATCTAAACCTAGCCATTTAAAGAAGGAATATATTCACCAGTACTAACACAAGGAGACTTTTGTAATCAAAGCCACGGCCTTAAATACCCATGGGTAGGTACTAGGCACACCATCCGTTTCTGAAAGGCTCCAGTTTAATCCTGTATACAACAGTCACTTCAGCAGGAAGAGAACAGAGAAGAAAACATAAAAGAAAGGGCAGAAGTCAAAAGGATAGGACAACAAAGGAAAGAAACAGAAGATACAAAACCAGGGTCACCCAAAAAAACAAGCATCCACCCTTTGCGCTGCCTCAACACAACGCTGCCTGCCAAACCCAGCTCAAGAGAGATGTAAGAGCCGTTTGCTTGTCCCGTGTTACTCAGGTCAACTCTTACACAGGCACCAGAAGGAAAGACATGAACTCACTCCTCGCCTACTCGGCAAACAGAGCCTGGAAGAGTCTGCAAGTCTCTTTTCCTGCAAAGGAAGACACAGACATTCCTTTTCTCTGCCTACTGCTGTTCCTGAGACTTAAGGATAGATTAGGCCCTCTTATTAACTCTTGCAAATCTGTACCCCAATAAACCAGAAACGACTGATTTTACTGTTTCAACAGTCTCCAACCAGCAAGTCAGGACTGGAGACTACAGTTAGTAAAAACCAGACTTCAAGAGCTCCACAGATAAGCAGTTCAGCCTTTGTTTGAAATTTAACACCCTCTTCCCCTTCAATTAAGGCTTTTGAACTGTTAAATGGCTGTAGTGAAGAAGCTGTTATAATGATACACCAATAAATCTCCCTTATAAATATTGTTGTGAATCCGGTTACTCCAAGGTTTTAAAGCCATTAACACTGTTGATTTGACAGTGAGACTAAGAGACTATTACACTGGTCTCTGAATTTATCCTGGAAGGATTAAAGAGTAGAAAATGCTTTTTTTTTGCCACAGAAATGAGATTTATGAGGAGCCCAGCCCAATTATTCTTAGAGCGTCCAACATTAACGGACATACTAAGACAATAGCTGCATTTAAAGAGGTTATTTGGGAATCTGAACAGCTAAATACTGTTCTTCATGGACGCTTTGAAAAATAATGCCTCTGGTTATATACAGTCACCTTAGACTGAGAGCTTGTTGATCATTTTTCCAGACAGATATTTACCGTTCTCTGGCACTAACCACGAACCTCAAAAGCAGCATTCTTCAATTTCTTCAATACAAATTTCTCAACATCATTCCAAAACATTGCTACACACCTTATTTCAGATCCAGCTCTACTTTCTAGGCCAGATTTCACAATATATTTCAGGCACATCAGCCTTGTATGTTCCATGTGGCATCTTTGACTACACAGAGCTCCGGGAAAAACCTTCCTTCGGGACCATCCTTACAATGCTACCAGTGTACTGCAATTGTTAAAAAGATCTTTGTTTCCAGGGAACTGTAGCTGTGCTTCCACACACGTGAATTAGAAGACGCAGAAGTCACCAGAGGCCATTCACAGTGAAAGTGATAGCTGCAGCCTAACTTCTTAAGGAATATATTATGAACTCTTTCAGTTAAAGGAAATAAATCTTACTCTCAGCACAGTTTCTCTGGTACTCTTCTGTTTCACGATTTAACTCACTTGCATATTTTCTTCCCTATTCAGTCATCTTTTTGGCTAGATTTAAAGCACATTGCTCAGCTCATGTAGAAACAACTTTTGATAAAGTCTTCTTGTAGCTTAATTCCTTCTGGAAGCAAACCAATATGACTGAATCTTAGCTGAATCATACTCATGGTAAGAGAGTTTTGTGATGTTCGCAGGTTACTTTATAACGGCCTCCCTGAGCTATTAGGTGCCATTGCCAGAGCTTGCATCTCTCCTCCCCAGTGAAGATTCAAGTACTGTCTAAGCTAATGCAATTCTGAAGTGATACGTATCAAGTACATAACGTTTGTCAGTACAAAATAAGCAATGAAATACTTTCCTAAGTCCATCATACAAACGCAGAATCCAATTAAAGCATTTAAGAAGTGTTTTACTGTGGCATTGCTCTCTTGACCTGAACGCTAAATCTAGTTTATAACTTTCTATAATTACAGAGTTCGAATAGAAGTATGAACTAGGTCAATCATGTATGGCTCACCTTTAGAATCGCATGCTCAGAAACAGCAGGTTGTTAAAACATTACTAAAACCAGCTTTAATCAGGTGCAGACACTAAAAGTAAGGCTCTCCCTTTACGTGCATCTCAAGACTTTCGGAGTTTCCCTCTTCCGAATTGCAAGCAGAGCATCAAGAAGAGGAAAAGTTTGTTGAGTACTTTTTTTGGTGGCAAAAATCCACAAGAACTCTTGCAATTGCAAGACTTCACCAAAATCAAGAAGGGGGCAGCCTATACTTGAAGTTGAACAAAATTAATTCTTTTTTTTTTTTTTTAAATAAAAGGATGCCTTTATTGGGGTAAGCACATTGTTGATGCTAGAAACTCAGCTTTGAGAGAGTCCTAGTCTCAATTTCATATCCTGATGAAACTAACTTTGATTCAAAAGAGGTAGATCATCAGTTTAAGAGCACCCTACCTGGTTTTTAAACCCTGCATACTTTTGCTATACTGTCTTCTTAGATGTGAGTGTGATAACATCTCAACTTTATTTCCTAAATAGCATGTTTATGGCAGTATTAAATGACCTATGTATTTTCAAAACAGAAAACAAAGGGTTTAAATCTTCATGTGGTACTTGAAGTCAGAGTAAACACAACAGAACATATTTTCAACACTTCAACCTGGAAAGATATGCAAAAATAAAAACAACAACAAAAAAAGTAATTTAGAAACTGTTAGTTGCAACCTCAAGAACTCCTTCACTTCCTACAGCAGATCAGCATAGCAAGGAAGATACAGGACATCTTTCATGATAACAAAGGTCGCATAAAAGGTCTCCAAGTGCTGATGGGAAGAAAACTCGCACTACTCTCACTGCACTTCATGAACTGCGGCTCTATTTGCCATTTCATACTGAGTCAGTTACTCCACCCCAAGCTAGATGTTTTACCAAAGTCATTTAACACTGTTAACACCCTCATTTCCCAATCAATATACAGCCCACATACGCTAAGTTTTTGATATTACCATTACATGTCTCACTGCTTAGTGTTTGCCACCAGCACCTTTGGTTTGCCTAGGCACTGAGCCAAGCCTCTCACCTGAAGGGGTTTTGTTTAGAAGACACCGAGTTTGTCTCATTGATAGCGACCCAACCCAGGAGTCACGTAGGAGCTCAAACAATGTCACCTCCTGTTTCCATTCAAGTGAAAGAGGCTTACTGGACCCCTTGCTCTTTCTAAGGTTACAATTAAAGAGGACGTGGAGGCAGGGAAAAGGTATCTAGCTCAGAAAGTACATTTTTGGGAGCAGTAACTCAACTCACTTTCAGTCTGTGTCTCACAAAAGAGATACTGTTCACGATGGCCAAGAAGTACAAGTGTAATTTTTTCTACTTTCAACAAAAGTATCCTTCCAGACCTGAGAGGAGGCTTCAGCGAATGGATAGGGAAAGTTTCACTAAAGTTTCCTCCATGGCTAAAATACACTGCATTAGCAGCCTCTGAACCCACACTTTGATTTTAATCTGATCCAAAGCATATCTAAGCAATTGTATACACGACGTAGGCATTACCAACACCATCTCATCTTTATTAGATAAATGAAGGTAAATAAGCTCACATCAGCTAAGAATGAAGCTCCCTCACAGCCTTTTGTTTGAAAACCACAAACCTTTCCGCAGTTGGGAAGGGAGTCTGGCTAATCCCTAGCCCTGGATTAGGGAACCCAGAGCCAAGCGCACCAAGGAGCCAGCCCGGGACAGCCAAGGCCGCGACGCCCCGAGGCACCCGGGCCCGGAGGAGCAGAGGTTCACGACGCGGCCCAGACACCCCCGGAGCAGCCGGGCGGGGGGAACCGGACGTTTTTCGGTCACGAGAGCTAGGGACAAGCCGCCGGACACGGAGGGGCAGAGAGGCGAGGCTGTGGCGAACAGAAAGGCAATCTCCCTTCCTTGGCAGGACGGAAGAACTTTCATCTTTACCTGCATCACCGCAAGAGCCGGTCATTCCCCCTTCCCACCCCCACAAAATGGATGCAGCGGGGCCAGTCCCGAACGAACCCGCTGAGGGGGAAGGGACGGCGGGTTCCCGCAGCCCCGGACCCCGCTGTCAGAGCGGGGCAGCCCCACACCCCTCAGTTCGGGGACAAAGCAGCCCTTGTTCCGCACCCCGGCAGAGCCCGCTTTGTGACCTCGTTCCTACCAGCGACCCCCGGGCTCCGTCCCCGCCACTCACCGCACATGGCCGCACGCACACACGGTCCTTCCCGCCGACACGAACCACAGCTCCCGCCCGACGGCCCCGCTCGGGGACGGCCGCCTCCCCGGCTCTTATAGCGCGGCCGGCTCGGCCCCTGCCTCCCTGCTCATTGGCCGGGGGAAGCGGGCGCTGGGGCCCCGAGCGGGTGCACGGCGGGGGCAGAGCCCCGCCGCGGAGGCGGGGGAGCCGCGGCCGTTCGCGCCCGGCCCTGCCCCGGGGCCAGCGCCGCCCCTGTGCGGCTCGACCCTTCCAGGGGCCGCCGAGGGCTGGGAGGGCGCGGCGGGGTTCCCCAGGCTCCGCAGACGGGAGAATCCCGGAGGGGAGGCGAAGCAGCCTGTCCAGTGAGGGCAGCATGGCCGGGCCTGAGGCAGAGGGGCAGGGCAGCCCCTCTCCCAGCGCGGCAGGGGAAGGCATCCCCCTATTTCCAGCCTTTTCGGCCACAGGCATTTAGGAAAAAACAGGCGCTCAGCAACCAACTTCATCTGCACAGGCAGCACCGACAGCACCTGCGTTCGTGCTCAGCTGAACGAGGGCCATGGGCTTCGGCCGGAGGGAGAGCCTTTCCCTGCAGTAGCAAAGTAAACTCCTGGTCAGCCTGTGTGGTCTCCTCCATTCGCTTGGCAAGAAAGAAACTGCAGATCGGCTCCAGGAGCCTCCTCCAGTCTCTTCTTCCTGGGCTGGGATCTCTTCTGGGGGCAGAAGCCATGAGGGTGAGGAAGGCCACAGTCCCTGGCTGGACGGCGTTGTCTGCAGGGCACACCTCGGCGCGGGTTCGGTCCTGCAGACGTGACCCGTGCCACGTCCGCAAGCTTTGTCTTCTTCTGAAGAAACTTGGGATCTCTTATCTCAGGGAGCCTCCTGCAAGCAAAGGGAACAGTGACTTTTAAAACGAGTGCCTCGCAGAATGATAAGACTGCAAGCATTCACAGAAGTAGCTCAAGCTGCTATTTGAATCAACGTGATTTTTTAAAAAGATGTAAAGTCTCATGATAGCCCACTTATAGTTCTTCCTTATTAACTAGGATCATCTCTGAAATACATTTTGGTACTTTTTATCTCATATATCAAGTTAATGAAAGTCAAGCACAAGGTGTCTTATTTAAGCTAGAATTTAAGGGCTCATTTTCTCTTGTATTTCTTGTTGTAGTTCATTTTTTACACAAAGTAGTGGTTCCTTCAAACTTTGTCATTTTTTCTCTTGGTGGAGAGGTTGAATGAAGGATAAAGATTGGAACATCAACATTTCAACTACAAAAAAAGCTTTTTCATTTGTTTGGGGGTTTTTTTTTTGCCACTTTAAGAAAGGGAAATTGTGTCTCAATTTTAAGGCAAAAACCTGGATTTAAAATATTTTCAACTCATAAAATTAAAGAAAACAGTATTATAAATTCTGCTTTGAATTTGTTTATAAGAAGGAATAAATTTAAATTTAATTTTTACTGCCTATGTGAAACAGCTATGCACACCATGCTCCATAAAAGGTAGTTTTGTTTTCTTTACCCACATTCCCCAGAATAAAACCAAACAGACCCATGGTTTGTCACCGTTGCAGTCCCAGCTCTTCACTGACCGGCGGTGTGACATCAGGGAAGTCATTTTGACACTCCATTCCAGTTTGTCTTGTCTTTGCTCCTCCTCTGAAGCAATCTCTGATCTTCTTTCTTCCGGTCGGGCCCAAGTGAAGGAGGAGGTTCCTAAATCGCAGCTATATGCGCTAAGTAGCATTGCTATTTATATTAAATTATATACAATCAAGGTAAACTTTTTTTGCTTCTTGTGCAACATGCATTTTAACTAATGAGTGGAGCAGACAGTAGGAAAGAAGCATTTTTTTTTTTTTTTTTTTTAACATCGCTGCAATACTAATTGCCAAAGATCACAAGTCAGAGACCAAAATTTCACTCATGCAAGATATTTCTTATTTCCATGTGACATTCTCAGGGAGAAAACTAAACAAAAATGAGACTCAACTGCAAGTTAGTGGTTAACGTGTCACTTTGATAACTTATCAGTCAACACTTCCCAGACTCTGTCTAATGCCATTTGGCTTTTTTGTGACTTTTTGGAAGGGTATTAGAGAATACGCTAATTATATTTACTGGTGGGTTGGTTTGGCTTGCAGGGACAGATTTTACAGCACTCAGATGAGATGATGAAACTGATCCCATCTTACCTTATTTAAGTCTAAAAGCCAAAATATGTGAAAGTATCAGCTACCATATACACCACAGGAATAATACAGCAATTCTGCTGTACGCTGGAAAAAGCACTCTTCTCAGGCTGACCATTAAAAAACCCAAATCAGACAGCAGTTTTGACAAAGTTTGCAAATTGAAGGTTGCCGTTTCCATGCTATAAGGGACAGGCATCTGAGAAGCAACAGGGAGATCAGCTGATACAACTTCCCATGAAAGTCCGGACAGAAATCTGAGCAATACTCTAGGGATGAGGAACTCTTGCCCAGCTATTTCTTTTTTTTTCTATTTTTGCACAAGTGATCAAAAATAGAAGTAGGAAACAGCAGGGTACAATATGGAGAATACTGTATCACTGGTTTAGTGTCAGGTAACAAGGAAGTTGCCTGGGGCACTACTGGGCAAAGGCAAGGAGCAGTGAAAATCATTCAGGATGTGGTTGGAAAGAAGAGGGATTTATGCTCAGGCTCTTTCTGAGTCAAATGCAGGTACTGGTTCTTACAGCATTTATGATCCGCCCTGAAAAGCAGCCAGTGGCATTTTAAGGACAGGTATTTAAATGTCTATTTGCATATTCAAGAGATCAGATACGTATCTAAATACCTTGGTTTGTTCCATTCTAGACACCAAAGGGGACTGAATTTCCTACTGAGGAGCTTCAGTAAATTCGGTTGTCCCAGGGAGTAAAAGGACTAAACCACTCTCATTAGTAAACAGGAGCAGGAAAAAGTGGTAGTGGCTGTGAACCACAAAAAGGAAGCAATGTGATAAATATCAGGAAAAAACAGAGGGAGCAGCTACAGAATAGAACAGCCTGCAAGGCTGGTTATGGCCCCTTCACTGGTGACACTGCTGGACCAGACCCTGTCCTGTGAGGCATCGCTGGAGTGAGGGATCTGTGTATGGTGTGAAGGATGACGGGTGACCAAATGGACGTCCCTTCCAACTCTAGCACTTCTATGATTATAGCTGGGTTATAAAACTCCTTCTAAATTACCCTTTTTGGACTGTTGGTTGAGTGACAACTACATTTCTGAAAACTAATAGCCTGTTGCTAGATTCGTACTAGAATATACAGCAACAATTAACAATGATCATTCATTATTTTCATTTTTTTCTGTATATAAAAAGAGAGAAATAACAAACTGGAGAAAAGGAACACTAGGAAGGATTCCCATGAAGAGTTTTTCTTGCTTCAAAATGTGAAAGTTGAGAGATCAAAATCAGCCATTTTACATTACAGATCATCATCCTCCTCAACTAGACTCCTGCACTTTATTTTTTATGTATTTCTCCTAATCAAAATATTTAAAACACTGAGAGGAGCTGAGCACTCCCATCACCATCGCTTTAATTTTAACAAAATGGGATGCAGTTATTCCTTACCAAAGCTCTCAAGAATACTTGGGCTGCCAGCTTGATCTGGATTTCTCTCCGATTTCTTCCCAGTCTGATAATGGTGACTGCTGTTAACGAGGAGTCACTTCAGTGGAGCTGAATTTCACCGATAGAAAAAAAAAAAAAAAAAAACAAATGTAAGGGGCTGACCTTGCTGGCATTTGGAGGAGGTCAGCCTGTGCGTGGCAGAGCAGCCGTGTGCTTCAGAACACGACACAGCTACGTAGGAGAGGTGGCCGCCCTCTGTATCCGTCTCAGCTCCGCAGCAAGTTTCGAAGACAATTGGCAAACGCCTTTGAAGTGAAGACAGCAACACCCTTCTTCTGCTGAGAAGTTCAAAGGAGAGGAAAACATGTTTGTTATATTGATGGTTCTCTCAGTGGAGGTGTCAACTAGCAAGTCACCTAGGATCTGTCTAGGACTAAGGAGTTGGTATTTTCAGTTTAAGAATACATAATAGTAATTAACAGCTTTTCATTTGAGAACAGGGGAGAGTTAATCATCATTTGTCGCTGTCAGACAGCTGGCTTTGAAATGCTAAAAATTATGCGTGTTAGAAGGAGTTACGCATAAATCTGAATAAACGTCATACCTATGATTGAGAATTAAGTAACCGTGATTTAATTCAGTGACGGCTTTTCATTGGAATTGTCGTAAAACCAGCCTGGCTAATTAACTAGATTTGAAATACTTTAAAAAACACAAAGGCGCGTTTAGTAATAATTCATCTAAAGCATTGTGTTTTAAACCACATTAAGTGGTTTCCTGAGTTTTTGATGTAAATTCCTCGTAACAGGAGCTGCAAATAAGTTATGAGAAGCATCAGGAAGAAAAATAAGTGTTTGGAAAAGTCTGTAGATTTTTCAAGCAAGCTAGGTTTTGGCACCTGTTGTGTGGTCCTTCAGGTCAAGAGTGAGAAATGCTGACAGAGTGATACAGATATCTGTATAGATGCCCTCCCTTATCCCATTTCTGGGGATTAGGACCATCCACTCAGTGTTTTTCATAAATACAGGATTCTCACAGATTACTTGGGGTTGGAGGGAGTAAAGCTAGCCCTTTCAATAGCTGAGGAAAGCATGTCCATGTAAGAAGTCAAAAAGCTTAAATTCCAAAGATTAAAAAAAACAAAACAAAACATTAAAAGAACAATTCTTTCCAGTATACACCAAATTATGGCTTCACTGAAAGCGTTTGAACAAGGAGCTGATTGTAGAATCAAAAAGGTACCGCAGCTACTCCATATGGCTCACACAGCTACCTCGCACCACAGGACCGGCCACAGCATCACCTCTTTCTTCTCCACTCAAGGAAAGCCTTGCACTCCTTCCCCAGTTCCCGTAGTGTCCTGCTGGCAGCAGCAACCCTCCAAGTGCAATAATTCGGCTCTTCCCAAGCTGCACTGGCTCACTCAACACCACAGAGCAGGGTGAAATGCAGCTTCTGCACTGCTCTGATTAATTCTATTTCTAAGTGTACAAACCTGGCTTGCTATTTTGGTAAGAACAATTTAATTCCATTCTTCTCTTGATTTGTTTTCACAGCTTTAATACTTCAAGGATTTAAACTGGCCTTTGAAAGGAACACCTTTGAAGCTAGAAAATAGTTTGGCTGCTGGCTGCCCTCTGCTTTGCCCTTTAGACAGTTCTCTGGCAAGAAGCTTCTGATTTTGCAAATCAAAACCTGCTGTTTTCCAGAACACATACCTGCACTCTCCACAAAGCAAGGCAATGAGATGCTAAACAATAGTCCAGTTTTCTCCACCCTCTCACCCTCCAACATTGCTTCTGCCCCTGCTGCCCAGCAAGAACATGCTACAGCAGCAACTGGAAGGAGCTGGAGGGGAGCAAGGTGCTGGGAGTACAAGTTGCCTCCATACAGGTCCAGTTATCAGCAGTTCTAGACTAAAAGAAAACAAATCCAAACCTCTAAAAGCAGCCCATATAACAAGATGCATCTGGCTTTACCTCACACATTTGACTCTGCTGTCCCTGTCACTTCCTTCTACAATCAAGATAGGCATCAAAAGATCACATACTGGGAACTTAAACACTACCCCTTTTTCTCCCATTTGTAATGAAAATAAATAAACGAGGGGAGCCAGATTCAAGATACAGCAGTGATTTTTAGGACTGGTGTATTTAACATTACAGCTGTAGTGTTACTGTTTATTTAAAAAGTGGCTGAAGTAAAGCATCTCTTGCCTGAACACCACCAAACGCCCTCAGGTGATCAGAGATTCCCCAGCTTTCATAAATACATTAACAGTTATGATAGATACACGATGATATTGTTCAGCAACTGATAAATGATTGAGTGAAACCCATCTCACAGGTTGGGTATTTTCAGTCCTGGAGTCACAGCCATTGAACTGATATCTGCTCGCGCCTACAGTGTCTGTATTTTTCCTTTCTGAATGCTTGACGCAAATCACAGCTACAGAGTCTTTAAGTTGTTTTTGTAACAGCTTATGATCTTGTTCTTTTGGGAGCTTATTCAAAGAAAAATGGTGTAAACTATGCTTAAATAGAAGCATTCATTTTCTTTCACTGCCAATTAATGACCCTTCTATATCTCTGTTTCTAGAGTTTTGGAGTTAGTAGATCTGCCATAATTTAGCAGCTGTCAAAATTGGGTTTGGGCACATTTGCATTGGTAGAAATAAAGACACGTGGGGGATTTTAAGACAATTTTTCTATCACCAGCCATATGCAAAACCAGCTCAGTTCTCATGCAGTTCCTCTGTACCAGGGAAAAAAGAAATAAAGCAGGGCATCAATTTGTTCATTACATACATAGCATTGCTATAGGACGGGGTGACAGAGGCTGCTGAGTGTTGATAAATTAACAGAAACAGCGTGCTGTACAACCTGTGACAAGCGTGCAGGATGTTAATCTGCAGTTAGCACGAACTGGAGGCAGCGTTGTGCGGTGGTGTGGCAGCTCCCGCGCTGCACGTCCCACACCAACCACCTCTGCCGCTGCCATCCCTCAGTCAGCTCCTGTCCAGCCGTAACTGTCCCCTGACAGCTCCTGCAAACTACTCGGTTAAACAACTGTTACAGCCAGGCTATGAACTGCACTACTTTACTCCCCGTAAAAATTCTTTGTATTTTCCTTTTTTTTTTTTTTTTTAATATAGTTTCCCTCTTATTCAGCATAGGATTTTTGCGTTACAATAAAATTAAAAATTTCTTTTTGGGTTCACTCAGATGATCGCTAGCTACTCCTAACAGCTCTAACTACTGACTGGATTTAGAGCCTCATGTTTAGGCTCTCCCATGAGATGCGTGAAAGGATGGCATCCCCGTGGGGACATTTATGCTGCTGCACTGTAAAGATGCCTTTGGCAACCAAAGCTGCCTGTGGTATTGTCGCTGGGCTCTGATTATTTTGCTGTGAACACACCAGATGAGGTAAGCTGTAGGTTGACGGAAAGCAGGAAATTCAGTTTTGAAGCAAAACATCGTCCTCAACTTACCCCATCATTGTATCTAGGCAAGTGGGAGACAAGTTGATGGGTTTTTTTCCCCTGGAAGATTTTTTCCCAGGTACCTTCTTTGATTGTAAAAGTGGTATCTCCACTTTTACTGTGCTGCTTTGACTTGTCTGCTGAAACCAAGCACACATTTCTTAAATGCTTCCTACTGCTTCTGCAATTTAAAGACAAAAAAAAAAACCCAAACCAAAGTCGCTATAAACTGGACAAAATTTAGGGAAGCATTTAGAGGGGTAGAGGGAGGAGAGGGTTGCCAGAAAAATCAAAGAGGAGTAGATATTTCTATTTTCTGTATTTTAGTTACATCTTAAAATTAAGTGGTTTTACTCTTAAAAAATATTTTTCCCCATTCATAGAAATTTAATTTCAAGTCAGATCTGAAATCTTTTTTATGTGCTGTACATTTTGACAGCAAAGCAGGCAGTTTTCAGTTCAGTTGACCAAAACTGGCTGGCAAACTTCAAACCAAAACAGCTACATCTCTTATTTGTACAGCTGCGTGCCCAGGCTCCCCTCCACCCCTACGACTGATTGGGCTGCAGGACATCACCACTGTGTCACGGCAGTTACTGCCGGTCCTGCAGCAGGCCGGCGAGATGATCACAAGTCTCTTCTGGCTTTACGAGCCATGAAGGTTCTGCCCATGTTTTTGAGGGACGTAATGCTAAAGTCTTCTAACCATCGCGATGTTTAAGCTCGTGCTTGTACAGCTACGCACGTAGCGTTGCTGTAGCCCAGTCAGTTCAGGTTCAGAGCTGGCCTCAGAGCAGTTGTTGTAATACAGTTTGATGACATTGTAAATTAACTCACTGATAAATTAAAGGCATGAAATGGCCAGCATTTATCAAGGAGTATGTGCATTTATAAATCCACCTGGCATGAAGAATTGAAATTACTCTTAAGCAAGCTAAATGAAGGCAGTTTTAACTTGTACATGCTAAAAACATCATAAGTTCATGAGAAATTTTCAAATAAGGTACCAGTCTATTTTATATCACGTCTTCTGAAGCAGCACTAAAAGAAGGCAAAAAGAACAGCTTCACAGTCTGTCTTGCATCTGCCGCTGGAGTTGGAATAAGAATTTCCATGCTGGGAACCAAAGGGAAGAGTGTCAGTTCACAAGCAAGCACCAGCGCTCTTGGCATGAAGGACCAGAAATTTGCTGCTTTAGCTGTGCAGTGATTTCTATGAAGTGTCATTTGCTTTTTGAACTGGGTCATGCTGAGAAAATCCCAGCTAAGAGTCTTTGCCTTTTCCAAGAAATGGAGGATTATCATCTGCCGTGATTACACACTCCAGTTTACAGAAAAAAAAATTTCCAATTTCGTTTTCTCTTAGTCACATTGTTTACTGGCAGCCTCACAGCGAGGAGCACAGATGTTAAGGGAAGTAACAAGCAGCAGCGCCTTCTCTACGTTATAGATGAGAGATGAGGGCTGCCGAGGGGCTAGCTAGCCCTTAGCTCCAACTGGCAAGAGTCATCGTCCTGTCTGGATACGGGCACAGCTTTCTTCTGGCATGACTTCTGCTTCGAGGCTGCTCTGATGCATTGAATCTGCTCCCCCTGTGTCTGCACAGGAGGATAACACCTCACTCAGCTTGGAAATCCGAGATAACTATGAGAAGCAGAAGCATCCCAATCTCAAAGAAGTTTACCTAGCACTTTTAAAGTCCCAGGCAGAGTAGTTTTGTTAGTCTCTATTTACGTAAGGCTTAAAGGATTTTCCAGACTGTAGGTGTGGGTAAACCACCTCGGCATTCACAAGCAGGACAGCTTCCAGAAGCTCATGTTGAAATATCCTTTCTAGCATATCTGAAAGGTTTTGGCAGGAGAGGTTTCACATGTGTGTTTTCTCTCCCCACCTCCCCTCCACTTATTGAGAAGGTGGCTCTCCAAAGCCGTGTTATTTGTTACTGGGTCGCTTGTGCTTGTCAGAAAGCTGTTGGCCCTGGACCAGAGCCCAGCCTCTCCTGTGGCTTAGCATCAGAGGAGTGTAGCAGGTTGGGAAATATTTGTTATCTAAAGGATACCGGGAAGGAACATGGCAGGGAAGGGCTTCTCCTGGGGCAGGCTTGGGGCACAGGACCTCAAGGAAAATGCTCTAGAAATGAGTTCCTAGGAGCTGGGACAATGCCATTGCATCCCCGACCCCCAAATAAGGGAAGCCTGGAGCAACAAATCTAGATGGTGGGAATGGATGAAAAACCTACAAAGTGGATGAAACAGATATGAGACTCTGAGAAGGGAGAGCTCAAAGCAGAGCCTGACTCAAAGCTCTGTGCCGGGGCGGCAGGCCGGCAGCGGGGCTCGTGCCCGGCTTGGGAGGGCTGCAGCACTCCTGTGCTTTTACTCATGCACAGAATTTTTCACTCCCCCCAAAATAATTCCACCTCCTGCTTCTTCCAGGCAGTTGCATTATTGAAATGCTACAGTCTCCTCTCACTAAGTGCCTAGAAAGCAAACTCATCCAATAAAAAGTGCAAGCACAAAACAAGACATGGCACCTCATCATCAAAGAGCTTTGCTCCTGTCTCGAGTCAGGGTGTCACAGGTTAACATTTGCCATGCTGGCTTTATTTCTGTGCAGAGTTCCTATGTAGGAGAAAAGATCCTTGTAGGAAAAGCGACAGAGTTTGAACTCTTCAGCAAATAAATTAACGTCACTTCTCCATCTCCTCCCCTTTCCTTTACGAGGTTAGCACAACTGCAGTCTTTAGTCGAAAGTACCGTGTCGGTGTTCTCCAAATAAACCTGAATTCCAGAGAAGCTCTTAAGAGCTCCTCTTCTCAGTAAAGGTTTGTATCACAGATAAAGCAAACCAGGAAAAAGAAATTTGTAAGCGTTTGTAAGTCACTTCTTTGGTGAAAGAGAGCAAAGAAGCTCTTTCACACTCCTCACTATGCATTTTCAGCTCTGTTTGCTTTTACTTCTTGTAACTAAGCCAAGGAATAATAAAAAAAAAAAAAAAAAGAAAAAACAACCAACCCACGTCTGAAAATTTCCGCTAATGAATTCCAGACTTCTGGACTGCAAAACCATCTGCTTTCTCCCAACTCATGTTGTCAACAACTAAGCACAGCTGTATGAAGGGCAACAAAATATTATACAGTTACTTGTGTTTCTACACCCCCAAATTTGCGGGCTTATGGAAGTGCATTAGAGAAACCCACTAAATTCACTGCAAGGCTTTATTGCTACCTTTGCAAAAATGAGCGATATAGCCCTGATCACATTAGGCAGACAGGTTACATAGGTAGCCCATCTTTGTTGTTTTTGCAAAGTCTGATAATAAAGAGCCAGTGGATGGCAAAGCACACTGCCAGGGCTTCTGTCCTATGACCTGGGAGGCAGGAGTTGGGATGCTGTAGGTTAATGATGTTCAATAGCTCAGAGTGTCTCCTGTTGTACCTTGGCAGCCCAGCAGCTCTGAAGGAGACTGTATGGATGTAAGCAAGAAGAGGGTCCATTGAGCTTATGGTGTCTCAAACCAAATAATTGCATTAACATTACAAACAACGAGAAAAATTCTTCTCTCCAGCTCTGAGGCTATCAGTGATATCCATCTACAAGTCTGCTAATGACTGCGTGCAGTGTGAGGGCAGTAGCTTGATCTGCTACCTGAATTTGCTGCTGACACCATGGAGCATCTCTTCAAGAACAGCCACCATCACGCCCCGTTGCACCCATTGGATGCAAAGAACCTGATCACAGGATTAGCACTAAACCTTTTCCTCTTTTGGAAAATAGCATAGCATCTCCAGTGACTTCGAGAGGATCAGGACCACCCTTCTATGCCTGACCTGCAGACACCAGCTCCAGCAGCACAGGGTTCCTGGTCATACACTGGGCGCTGTTTCAAGGCAAGGGCACCATCGCCAGCCCAAGCCATCCTCTGCCAGTCTGTTGTCAGTAATACACGGCTTCCCACCACAAATCACACCAGGCACCCTGATGCTCTTCTTGAACAGGGCAGGGGGTTTGCCTTTGGCCTCTGGAAGGCAGTTTCTAAGTAAGCTTTTTTCAGCCACATACAATTGAAGTGATTGGTTCTTACCTTCAGCCCAGGACACACATCCTCATCGACTGCGGAGGCAAATATTGCAAGGCAAATAAAGTTTTACTGAAGTCCCATTCTAGTATCTTGCAGAGTTCTATCCCTAAGTGCAACTTCTTCCTTAAAAAGTCCTAGATGCATTTACAATTTTTAAAGAAACACAAGCTAATCAATCAATAGAATTAATATAGCAATTTCAATGCACTAATTGGAGGGCAAGGAGAGCTGATACTATGGAAGGCTTCCCACACGCTCCTCCATTCTCAAACCCCTAGAATATTTTTAACTTTCAAGTTTTCTCACTTCCTTTCTTACAGCCTTTCTTTTAATAAGGCACAGGGGAAAGAGAGGCTTTGAGACAGACATTTAGAAACTAAAACCACACTTTTAACATCAAGCCTGTCAAATATTTCAAGTCGGAAATACCCAGCAGCACATAAATAGCTTGTGCTTCAATTGTTACAGCCTATCTGGATATATTTTTTCTAGATAGGCTGGGAAAAAGCACAACTCAGAATAGAACACATCTTTCCTCCTAAGGACAGAGCTCTTGTAAATTTCCATGAACAAGAATAAATACTATTTAAATTATTTTACAGACTGAAAAAAAATCCAGACCCCAAATCCTTGTCTTCTCCTCCATGCCCTGTTAATGGTGGAAACCACAGCTCATTCATTGCCTTGAACCTGGTAGGTCCTCATTTGGCTGCTAATACCAAACAAACTTAAGCTTCCTCCTTATCCTTTAAACTGATGGATCTAAATTTATTTTAAAAAAAACAAAAACAAACAAACAAAAAACAAAACACCACACAAAACCCCCTCTTATTCATAGGTATAACAAGTCAGATACAATTTGGGGGCAGGGAAGGAGGGTAAAGACCACAGCCCTTAAATACAGCCAAGGGTCACCCACCAGTAAGAGTTCAGCCACACAAGAGTAATTTACCTGATCTACACCAGCTGAGAGAAGCTGAGTTAATTCACAGATGGAGACTATAAACTTTTCAAGGAAAAATTCCAAATACACAGCTGCTTTGGGAACCTCAGCTCCATTTTCCATAGAGATGGCTTAAGGAGTTAGGATGAGATCTGAGCTTTCGGAAGTATGATTTACATTTGTGAACGTTGCATCCATCAGGCTCTTCTGAAAACCACTCTTCTGTAAACTGGCTCAAAATTGAGCAGCTCCCATGGAAACATTCAAGACCAGCAGCAACATACATTGTACGCTGGTTTTGCCTTGCAGCTAGTGGGACCTGGCTCCCAGGGTTCTCCTGTGTATCATCCCTGGAGTTAAAATAAGCAAGAATGAAGCTGGAACCTATTTCTTCCTTTCTTGTTCAGGCTGGTGGGGTTTTGGGTTTTATTGCTTCTTATCAGTGCTGGGCCAGGTGGTCACTTACCCGACCCAAGCCGAACTACTGGCCTCAGGGAGTCCCTTCCCGCTGATAATGCACATCCAGTACCTGTGTGTCTGTTTACACCCATATCTGTCAGTTTTTCTTAGATAGGCAAGCAGCTGCCAGGAAAATTCCAAAGAAAGCAAGTCTTTATTGCTCGTTTCAAGGCACAGAAATATAACGCTGGGGACACTTTGTAGGCTGGGGCAAGGGCTGTCCCTTACAGGCAGCGATCTCAGATCTGTGGGCAGAGATGTATATGGGAGGGACTGACAATTCTGCATTTGTATTTGGTTTTAACAGGGCAAAGCATCTGCAGAGGAGATAAATAAAGTGGTAAATAAATATTCTTATTCCTGCTCGTGGGGTAAAGGACTTGCCAAAGGCCCCAGAGAAAGCCAGAGGCAGCGCGGGATGCTGGGGATGGAGCCCCTGCAGTGCCTCTGTCCCAGCCACAAGCCCATCTCTCACCTCTCAGCTCACACCTGAAAACAAAAGGTGATTAAATATTTCATTTTTCCATACAAGAGGTCTCCCAGATGATCTAGGCAGGTGGGATTTGCCCTTTACAAATTTAGCTTCCGAAGAGTCTGACTTTTCTTACCTTGCGATTCTTACTCTATTGTTGTGTTACTTAGCAATCCAGAAAACATATCCAAGAGGATATTGAATGCTTTTATTGCAGCCATCAAAAAAAAAAAAAGGATCAATTCCAGTACCCTTCTACTCTTTACTCTTTCTTCTTGTCCTGTGGTGTGCATTGCTGGTGAAACAGTACCAAAACGCAATAAAAACTTTCCCTTCTTTGGTAACCTCTTGGCAAAAGAAAGAACTAAGACTTATCCTCTGAGTGAGACACGTTCAGTTCTCTTCCCTCTTTTATTAAAAAGATCACCTCTAATAAATAGCTTTTGTTTCTCACTTAGAGGAGGTTTCAGTAATGACTGTCTTTTAGCGGATTGGAGCTCAGTTCACTGGGCAAAAAATTAAAAGGCATGTCTGCAGAATTACCAGGAAATACATCTTTTCTGGCATGCAAAAATACAATTCCTTTCTACCAATTTTGACTTAGATGTAACAAAACATGTTACACAGATGGAGATTCTTTCAAAAACAAATTAGCCATCCTAAGCCATCCAAGCTTTAATGGTGCCAGTAGGACAGTAAGGTACAAAACAAACTATCCACCAATACTGGTTATATTTTCCCTTTTCTGCCGAGGTATTGCTTGCCAGTTGATTGTGTTGTATATGGACATAATTGTTAGCGTAATAATACTATAAGGCAAAATTCAGCCCCTGAGTTTCTGAAGATGTTCATTTCCACTATTTGTGGTACAATAT
Organism: Ardeotis arabs; assembly: GCA_011801015.1. Taxonomy (NCBI): domain Eukaryota; kingdom Metazoa; phylum Chordata; class Aves; order Otidiformes; family Otididae; genus Ardeotis; species Ardeotis arabs. The sequence continues at coordinate 3,110 of JAAGAY010136996.1, read as the reverse complement.
CTGGGGCAAATCTACTCTATGCAATAAATTTCAAAGTGTGAGAATACAAAACCAGTGAATTAGAATGTGCTTTTTCCCTATGTGAGTTTTCTGATAAAATATTGTTTGTACCTCTTTGAGGAGTCATAAACTTTTCCAGAAATCAGTGTTCAGCCATTCCAGTACTCAGCCAATTAATAGTCTTTTCTGTGCTAATTAATATTCTCTGTTTGATAAGATTTTGTTGTGTTCATTCAGCCCCAGCCTCATGTGTATAGAAATAGTTAGGTTCCTCTGCTTTCTGTATTTTGATTCAGGAAAAGAAAGAAGGTGGTTTTTTTGATCCTGTATGACTCAAAAAAACTAAACCCACAGAACATCTTGCCAGATCTTTTGTGGTAAAGCAGTTTCCTCACTTTGCAACCAGCCCTTCTGCTTCCTTCCACAAAGTGAGACATCAGAAGAACGCCGTTGGGAAAGGAAGCTAACAAAAGGAAGGTATCTTCACTGAAAAGTCTTTCCTTCTTCAGACTGTATTTAGATACCTAAAAGGATTCCAAGAAAATGGCTTAGCACATGCATTATATTCCCCAGCACCCCAGCTGCTAGCAGCTGGATGCAGTGTTTCAGCAGTTACTCTTGTAGGAAATATAACAGCAATTTGCAATAATGGACAATAAGTATCCATGGATGTAGACTGGGAGCCTAATTTTGCAATATAGCCCCCCACATGCATGACTTCCCTTTGAAGCACAATCCAACTAGGCACGATGTTGAAGCTCCCAGTCTGCAAACTGTTCAGAACAGGCTCTGAGCAGCTGATTTCCTGACCTTCAGAAAGTGCTATGGAAGCAGAATGTACCCCTCAAGGGACATGAAATACCTATCAAGTCTGCTTTCTACTTAGAGGTGTCTCCAAGGTGAACCCTAGAATGAAGCTTGTGGCATTTTCCTCTAGCTCTAAAGCACCAGTTAAACCAGGGGAAGGTGGTTCAGGGGTTAAATGGGTTTTAGCAGATCTTATTTCAATCTCATGCCCCACCATTGATTTTTTAATATAAATGTAGCTAAGTCACTTAAATGTGGATCATTAAAAATACCTGGTTACTGCTTTGCTTGGTATGGTAATGCCTTGTGCCTAGGCAACTTGAGAGTTTAGCCGTGCTTTCAAATTCCACAAGGGAAGAGAGCAGCTAAGGAGGGAAGGATGTCCTTGGGGAACTGTGCAATAAACCCCACTGAAACATCGAAGCTACGCATGAATGACCTGATATGAAAGATGTTCAGATGAAAAAGCAGCTTCCCAATATGTCTGTGTGACGTGTATCTGATAGAAGGAAGACGCAGTTCCCTCTGCCAGAACAGCTGTGAACGCTCTCCCAGACGCCTGCGTGTACATACCGTAACCCATCCCCTCCCAGCCAAACCCATCTTGTGCTCATGCCCTCCTGTAGTGCCTCCAGCTTTTCCCTGTGTGGGTGCCCTGTGTTATCCCCTCTCGATTTAGGAGAACAGATTCGACTTTCTGGTCCCCGCCAGTGCATGTTTCCCTGACACACTCAGCATGAGCCATGTCAGTTCAGATAATGTCTGTACAAAATGTGTTGGGTTTTATTCTGCTCTTGCTAGGAGTTACTTCAGCTCTAAAGCAAGGCTGAATTAATCTGTTCCTCACAAAATCATCGACATATTAAATTTATGTCCCTAACTCTTTTTAAAGTCTTTTGATGAAATCTAATCTGGAAAACACTTCACATGACCATGCCAATAACATCTCTAAATGTTCTCTCTAGTGAAAGTACTGACAGAAAAAAATGTAATTCCTTCCTAACTACTCACTCTGCTGCCTGCCTTTCCCCTTGTGTGTAGAAACACAGTCAAGTGATGGGATCATGTGCATCTGAGTGACACATGCAACTGAGCTAATGCAGGAAGAGGCTGTATTCAAGATGGAAATGACCTGTTGAAGTTGTAGCGTCAGGTCTTGCACCATTGGGAATTACATCTCATAGTCTTCTACAATAAATATAACCTCAAGAGTGGAATCAGCTAAGCAAGATCTAGCGAAAAAATTACCTACAGAAAGTCCAAACCATCTTCTAGCTAGCCAATTTACGTTAAAGTCATCAGATTTGAAGATAAGTATGGAAAGACAAGTATGCAGCTACCAAAGACCTGTAAAAGAACCACAAAGATATGCAGTCTCCTATGTGTGTTTGCTGGAAAATTACTTGTAGTTGTGTTGCTGAATTGCCTGTAGATCTTCAGGACAGAATCCAGTTGATTACATGGATGAACTGTCTGGTGGCATCTTCCTGACTTCTAGTGGCCGTGACTTGATTGGCTTTGTGCTGTCTACAACCATACTTTGGGGAACCTGCCTCATCTTCTGAGTTCTCCTTTTACTGGGTTATAAACCTGTCCAAACAGGCAAACTATAGCTGGGCTGGACTAGCAGCATAGATTCAGCCTTGTATGTAAAGCAAGGGCCTGCAAGGAAAAGCATTGACTAGCACAATTTGGGAAAGAGCTAAGCTGAGCATGGTTCTTGGTGTTCCCAATGAAGACCAATAGTAGAAGACTTATAATTGTTTGTATTCTCTCAGTAGGGAATGATGGGAAGTTTTAGGGTTCTGCAGCAGAAGTGGATCCTATAACATAGCTAGAGAGGTGATTTCAAGTATCACCATGTTTAGATACTCAGTTTGAGTCACTATCCGGAGGAAAACACTTCTCTAACATCTGGTGTTTAGCTGTAACACCAACTCTCTAAGATCATCACTGCCTTTGCAAAAAAAGGTCTTTAAGATAGCAATGAGGATCCACTTTTTAAACAAGATAGCAGACAATAGCACTAGGTCTGAAAAGCTGCTCATACAGACACCAGGTCTACAGCAGGGCGAGCCATCTTACCAGACGCTTGTTGTAGAGGATAATGGCTTCTTCAGTGACGTTATATACAGAGCTAGGTTTGGGGGGTAGGAGAGCTTGCATTATGACAGCTCAATAGCCTTCATTCGCAATGCAAAATCCATCAGAATTGTTTTTTAAATCTGACACTGCAGATTACACAGCAGTTTTGACCCTCATAAAAAGAGTTTTCTTCTTGATCTTCACCATTCAACTGAGCC
>JAAGAY010136995.1:0-29636 GCA_011801015.1 Ardeotis arabs | reverse complement strand
TTTTTTTTTTTTTTTTTTTTTTTTTTTTTTTTCCTATCATTATATACAGAAAGGAGCAACACTCATTTTCCTTTTGCAGAGTATATTGAAAAACAGATTTTATGGCTTAAGACAGCTACTTTTATGCAAGTTTCTCCTGCAGCCTCACAATTTTGATGGAATCTTCAGGGATGTGCTGAGGATTGAATCCTACTGACACTGAATTTACTCCAGCCAAAGGTGTTTTAAAATCAAAAGCAAATATATATCTGAGAAAAGTGCCTCACTAATAGTTGCTCCATCAATTTAAAAAAAAATATTTAGGATTCCCTTTATTGGGATCCTCAACATTTTGATGATAGGGAAGAGGATGTTTTTATTGTGTAAGTTATAGCTGAAATTCCTAGACTGTTTGCTGTGTGTTGTCCAGGATTTTAGTAATATTGGAGATCAAGCAGAGAAAGCCCAAATTCTTCTGGCAGGCTACTGTTGGCATCAGTTTCTCTGGAAAATCTTCATACGACTCATAAAAATAAATTTATTTCCACTATTGTCTCACATGATAGAAAAACCCACATAACATCCTTATCCTCAGATATTCCTTATGTATCTGGATAAGAAAGTCTTATAATTCCTTGTGGCTGTTGTTCATTGTTTCCACCTCGACGCAGAAGTCGGTTAATAAAGAACATTCACTTTTTCCCTTATTTTTATTCAGAAAAAGAAACAAATTATCTCCCTCATTTATATTTATATTTATATTTAATTTGTGAGAGATCTTGTCTTGTTTCTGGGAACTGGGGAACAGATTTTTGTCCAGATAGATAGTTTACCAGTATCTGCCTTTGAAGGCCTATTAATTAAAATGTGGATATATTGTCTTCCTGAGTGTATTTAATATGCCTTAAATATGTCTTAATCTCAAGATTTACACTTTTGCTTTTAGACCAACAGCATACAGAAGTAATGAAAATAATAATTTATAAGACAATTTTTGTGGTAATTATTTTTGTATAGTTAACAAAGAATGTAGGAACTAGAAATTTTTTAAAATTTTGCCCGTGAATGCTTCTTAGTAATTACATAATACTGAACAAAATCAGTAAAATCCGTTATGTTTTTTGCTATTGTTAGTGATAGATCCATACGTAGATATCCTTTATGTGTCAAACTATTTGTAAAACAGGTGCTTGCTTTTACTGAAAAGACACATGATGCTGAGGGTTGAGAAGCGGGATCATGTCAAAATATCTGAAAGTCAGCAGGAAATTCTTTTCTAGTTAGAGGGCCTGCACAAAGCTCAACATTTCAATAGAGCATCATTTAATTCAGGATTCAAATGAGGATTAAATACTGCCTAGGACTACATGTAGAGCTTGCAGAGTCCAAGAAGAGGGAGAAACAGAGAAAGAGGTTTTGTATAAGCATAAAACTGAAGCTGGGAGTAAGTTCCCTAACATTCAGGATAAAAGGAAGTGATAAAATTTGTTAAAAAAAGCACTCTTTCTTTATGCTGGTTAATATTCTAGCCTGACTGAAGTCAGGAACAAGCTCCCACTGACATCAGTGGAGCTGGGATTTCACACTCTGGCTGAGGAAAGCTGTAGATCTTCCTTATTTCCGTCTTTAGAACTCTGACTCCAAGAAGCTATTTGCTTTGCGTTTGACTTTGCCCATGGGAGATCTGCTTTTTGCTTCAGTAGGTGTAGATCAGTCCTTTCCTACCACTTCCTGGCATGGAGCTATGAGGCTTCCCCTGGGTGTATGTGTGTATGGAGGTGCACCTGAGAAATGGCGATTTTTCCTTCTATCCTTTGTGATTACATCAAGGAGAGATGTTTACAAATGTGCTATTTTTATTTGGGGTTTTGTTAAGGGTGTGTTGTTCTGAATCACTATGTCTATTTTAACATTAGTCACCATACTACAGATAGTACTGCCAAGTGACTACAGCCTATGACAGAGCCCAGCAGAAATCACCAGTGATGGGAGGTCTTTATGCTCAAGAGCAACAGAAAAAAGTGGTATAGAAACCAAAACTCTTTAGGCTTTTCATTACCTGATTATATTAAGACATTTTTTTTAGTTATTCATGGATGTTAACCCTCAAAAGCATTCAAAGAACTGCCAGTCTCTTTCAAGGCAATATTTATACTAATAACAAATTAAAAAAAAAAAAATTGGTGCTTTTCAAACTTTCCTTTCCCTGACTTTTCTGCCTTCCTCTTACTTTTTCCCTTTTGCTCCCTTTCCTGCTCTTTCTATTTCGTGATGTCAAATTTTGTTTGCTCATGATGTTGCCTTTCTGTTTAGGAAACATGCAAAAGTCAGTTTTCCACAGCTGCAAAGTTACTACTGTCTTGAGGCTGACACAGAAACAGATAGAAAGCTATAGTCTGTTTAAACAGAGATTAAAATTTTATGTAGCAATTAATGGTTAACTGGGGTAAATGATCCAAAATTACCCAGCGGGGTCTTTGTTGAACAGAAACACTGCTTAATGCCCCTTGTTTACTAACAATCTGATGATGAGTGAGAAGACATTTCTTGTATACTGTCCGGTCTACACAGAAGATGGAATGTCCCAATTTGGTACAGCGGCAAGAAGATGAGGGGTATTGTAAGGTGCCCTGGAGACAGATTTACTCTCCTTACTACACCGTATTCTATGACCACCCAGTGAGTACCAGTCCACCACTAGAAAATACTTAGCCTTCCAGCTTAATAGAGACCTAATAAAGCTGTGATAGTGGGAATACAATGAAGCCTTCAAAAAGTCAGCTCCCTGACTCCTGGACACTGCATGAAATATGTGAAGACCCACACATTTGTTCGCCAGTTTGATCACTCACAAAAATGATCCTCCACATTCTGGACGTCAAAAACAATGCAGGTACTTCTTTAAAGCTGGGAGGTTGGGAATGGACTCCTGTTTTGGGGAAAAATTTCTTTTGGTCCTCTGTCCTTGCCTTTGGGTTTCAGAGTGGGAGAAGTCCAGAGGCTGCATCCTGGTGCTGCAGCTGTAGGAAAGAAGGAAAAGATGGGAAAGGTGTGGGAAGGTGTGGCAGCAGAGTGGAGGTGAAAAGAAGGAAGGAAGGGGGGACATGAGGAAATGCTCTTTTAAGCAAGCTGACTTGTTTTGGAAAGTTTACATTAATGGATACTCATAATTTCATGTCATTGTAGTTATCTAACTATGCTACAATTTGGATGCCTTTTTAATGACCTTATTTCCTATATGGTCTTTGGAGCTAAGTATCAGTACTGTAACTATTGGGAAGAGGTAAGAATTGCCAGAAAGTTGTCCAGAGCACCTAGGTCAAATACTTAGAGATGATGATGAGCTGTGTCATTTACTCTTTCCTCTGGGAGGTGTTTTCTTGCCCTCTAAAGATTAAATGCCGTCCTGTGAGTGGAGTACAGCATATGAAATGGTAAGATTTCCCCCCCTCCTTACTTTCCACAGCAATCCTTCTATGTTATCCACAATATAAGACTTCAAGCAAATGAAAGTAGCAGTTAAATAGTCTGCTATGCATTAAATATACAAATACAGAAAACTAAAATCCTACTTGCAGTATGCATCCCAAAAGGTTTAAAGATTGTTCTGTAGGAAAGAGTGGGAAGGCAAATGTCTATCAATGCATTTTACATGTGCTACCTGTGACAAATGTTTCATAGACTTGAGGAACAGAAGGGAAAAGAATCCTGAGGAATGAAGCAAAGTGCTTCTTGGTTTTCAGTACTTGTAGATCAATTTAAAAATTAAAATGGGGGATATCTGATCAGCACTTTATTTTATGTGATAATAACTACCAGAAATTTTCTGTAAAAATTAGATTTATAATGTAGAGAAGTATCCTGAAAAACCTGGTAAAAATTACAAATAGCCACTGGTACAAAATTCAAGTGTGGGCAGATTACATTTCAAGGCGACAAGCCATTTTGCATTTGCTGGCAGGAGCTGGCATCTGTTTTTAGATGTAACATCCTCAGCATAGCTGAAGAGCCTCTCAGAAAGAACGTTGCTGGGAAGAGCTCCAAGCGAAGACAAAGCCAGGTTTGTAAGATGTGGAAGTGAGCTAGCATTAGACTTCCACCACTCAGCAAGACCTGCTATGTGTGTAGTGAGCTCAGCGAGGTACAAAACTAGTTCATATTTGGCAGAAACAAGAGTCACTTGAGCTTGACGTGATCTTTTCCAAATAGCTCATTACGTTTGCAGCTTCCAGGTGGGCTGGATGATACTCTTTGGTCTTTATTGCTGCTTCTTGGATGACTGGGATTTTCCCCTCATGTTCCTCAGCTTGACTGTGTGTGACAGTTCTGGCATTGTCTTGGCAAAATCGAGAACTGGCAGAGAAGTGCCTGAGCTAGGGAATCAGAACTCATGCTACATGGTGTCTTTACTGACATCACACTGTTAAACTGCTCAGAAAGACAAGATAACACTTTCTTTTTCTTGGCCTTGTTGCCTTGATCCAGTACTCGCATGCTGAGGTGGGACTGTCAGAGCCCTGACAGCTGGCATGATGACACACATACACGCATCTCTAGAGCGTGTTTTTCAAGCTAACTCCTCAAAAAAGCTGAGGATGTGAGTGACAGTGTCTGCCAGGCTCCACTGTACCTGAGTCAGCACCAGCTGTCTCCAGCCAGAAAGCTATCAACGGTTGTTTGTTCTTCTACAGGCTTTTCAACATGCGGTATGTGGTCTTTCGCCTTGTGGCTATGCCCTGGGAGAGCCAGCTCACAAGGAGGCATAGTTTGGAAACAAAACTGTTAGTGTATTTATAGTTGATGAGTATTCAACTAGTAATAAATCTGTCTTATTCCTTGGAAGGTATTTAAGTAAGAAGCCTCTTTGGAATGGTCTTGTTTAAATAATGCATCATTCATACATATGCAAAGGAGATGTAGAAGGCATCTTTCTAATCACATTGTAGTCAGCAGCCAGTTACAGCAACAGCATGGTATAGACAAGGTCCTCTCTGACGACTGTATACAATTATCTCATCTGGTAAATTTTCGTTATTTGAACACGTCCACGAAGGTGTGTTCCAGCCATGTGTCAGCTGCTGAAGGCCACGTCCTGCACAACCCAGGACATGAAATCTTTAATGGCTGAGTGAAAAGAGAGCCTGAGCTGTAATATTCAAAACCCACATACATGCTAGTAGTTATTTACTGATTTTAGCATGACTGCTGTTCACAGGCAACCTTGTCAATTTGCCTGGGGTTATAGTATTTTAAAGCAGAAGAAGCTGGGGGCAGTATTTACAACGGGAAGGATGATGCTGAAATTTTAGCAAGCACATTGCTGACCTGAAATTCAGGTACTCTGCTGTAGGTGTTCATGCTTTCTCAGCTGGTGCAATTTTTCTTTGGGAGAGGAGCTTTCTGATGGTACTTGTTGTATCTAATGTTCACGGTCTTCAGATTCTAGCAGAGCTCTCAACGTGGCTAATGTGAAAGCCTGACTATGGTGTGACCTTAATCTTTCCTCTGATACTTTTATAAACTTCCACAGATGCCATTTCAGCATGTTTTTTTTTTCTGGCTGACATACACTAACCAAATACAACAATCCTTTGAGGAATGTAGACTTTTTTTTTTTTTGCAGCCATTTCTAGCTCAGTAAGAAGTCTCTTTTTTTTTTTCCCTTCTTCCTTTTGGACTTTGTCTAGCAAAATCCAAAGGGAGACTATCTCATGCAAATGAGATTTTTGTCATTACAGTAATTAATGAAAAGACTGTAGAAAAAAAAAAGCATTGATCAGTTGGTTCACTGCAATTATAGGTGGCTGAGATTCCTACACTCTGACTTCAGTATCCAAACAGTAAAAAAGAAAAAAAATTAGTTCAGAATGACAGGCTTTACCAAAACCCCCAAATTTAGGCCAAGTCTTTTTCATATCCTTGTGCAGCACTGGTATCTGTTCTTATAAAAATAACTTGTTGAAAATATCTCATTTATATCCTATAGAATATGATGAAGGCAATTTTTTAGGTGCTGTGTGGTGGGACTTGACTGAAATAAAACCACCGTATTGTGTATCCCAATTGCTTTAATTCTAAATACGTTTTCAAAGAGTACTTTTAGAAAAAGTAACTTAAAAGCATCCAAGTGATCAATGTTTCTTTAATTCTAACTGCCAGATAGCGAGTTAGGTAGTTATTTTTATCTAAAAGTTTTCAATCTGCCCATACAGCCTAGAAAAACGGTGTTTGTGATCAGGGAGTTTCACCTTGGAAAATAAGAAACACATTTGCTGAGCTGCAAGGATTCTTTCCTGGCTATAGACTGTCCATAAAGAAAGTATCTAATTGTACTAGACACACTTTGGAAACTTTCCCAGAGGAATAATAGATAAGTTAACGGAGCACTTTTTAATTTTGTGAAGTGCACTCTTCCTTATAATTTACTTAATATAGAAATTTAATGTACTGTAGTTTACTGAACAAATTACATTTAAAGTATTTCAGAGTTAGCTTGAAAGCTCTGCTTTGGTAGCCAGTTGGACTTTATTATTTGATTATCCAGATAAGGACAAGCAGTAACAAAGTCCTCTGTCTTAAGTGGTTCCAGGGATTATCTCTCAACCATTACCACTGTTAAATGCAGAATTTAAATTCCCAAGGGAAAAAAAAATAAATAAAGTAATACAGAAGTGCTTTCCTGCCTCTGCACTAGTTAATGCTTAGTGTTCATTTGACCTAAGTCTAAGAGGATTTTTTATTTATTCCATAACAGCTTTCATAAATGAACTACACCTTTATGAAATAAAAACCTAAAGTTATAAGAAAATATAAGAATGCTAGAAATTAGTATGACCAGAATCAAATGTCCTCTTTGCATGTAGTGCAGTCCAGCTAAGTGAGACTCTCTTCCGTTTATTTGCACAAAGCATCATAAAAAGCACAATTCTGGATTAGAAGTAACAGCATATATAACTTGTTTTCATTAAACCGTTGTTGTAGACACATGATTCATCATAAGTGACACTTCTGACCTGCCCTCCTGTAGGGCAATTGTAATTTAAAAAAACCTCACAATTTGTTTTAAAAATTATGTTGTGGTTTTGTTATCAGACAACAGGTCAAATGGGTATTTGTACTTGGTATGACATAGACTCTGGCATAAATTACCATAGGCTCCAAAGCAGCTCATTAAAAAATTTAATCTGTTACATGAAGGAGCTGTACCCTTCTTCTGTGTCAGAAGTAGAATTGTGGGCAAAAATCCTTATTATGGAGGGTTTTGCTGTCTTTATACACCCTGGGATGGGTGCATTGATCGCTTGGAGGAGAGACTTATTTAAACTTTGAGAAGCCGGTGTAGAGAGCAGAGTTTTGAAGTATTCTTGAAAATCTTAGTGATGAAGAAGATGCGCTGCTGCATACTTCACTTTTTGAAGTTTCCTATGAATGGTTTCTTTATCAGGAGGAGTCATAGAAAAGACAGGGCATCAAAGGAAGTATGCCTGAACCTTTTGGTGTCCGCTACTGTTGTCTTCTGCAAATGGGACTTTAAAGTTATACAGTGGTGGTAGCACCTGGGGAGAACTCCATGGGATGCGGGAGAGGATGGCAAGAGGGCTGGATGAGCGCAGTACATGACAGAAGATTGCCGTAGCAGGCATTCATGAAACCCGATCATCACATTAAGCATGGAATAGTCTTCTAGTCGAATTCACAGGCAGATGACAGATTCTGCAATTAGGTGCCTGGAGAGTCTGAGAATCATCAAACTGAAGAAGGTCTCAGATACTCACAGCTGGGTACTTCCAGCTAAAAAAGACTACACTGCAATGGCAATTCCTCAGAGTATCACCTGCTCTCAGAGAGTCTGACCACGATTGCTCCTGAGTTTAGTCCACTGATGGTTAACCAGATGATCCTGGCTTAACACAGAGCCGATTTTGATGAGAGGAATGTTTCTGCAACAGAAGTCTGGAGGGGTTGTGTAGTCCTTAATCTCTGCACTGTGCATGTATCCCTCCAGGTAAGACGTGGGCTCTCCAAAGGAGTTTCAGTAGACTTTTCTTCCAGTGGAGAGGTGAGAAAAGTCTAGTGATCAAATCTAGTGCATGCTGCTATGGTACATGAGAAAAGAGTAAACAAATACCATCCATCATCAAAAACAGAACAATATTACCAGGGCAATATCTAGTCTTAGTCCTTGCTGCAGTCCGCATTGTGCCAATTGAAAATGTTGAACTCAGCTAATATTTTAGGCAGCCTTTGATCGATTTCCATGTGAATATGTTCAGAAAACACACTTTAGTATTAGATGGTAATTGACTGTCCATTTTATCAAGGAAGGCGAAGAAGAATTCACTATTAGGCGACCTATTGTATTCTTGAAGAAGAAAGGAAATGTTAGATTGGGCTAAGGGAGGCTTTTTAATCCTACAGCTCTTTTACCAACTAGAAGAGCAGAGATTAAATTACTAAGAATTGGATGATATTTAGTATTTTCTGTAATGCAAAGATGTTGAATTCTTCAACTGAAATCAAGTTGTTTCCTGGCTGGTAGAGGGATATTTCTTGTGTACTAATAAGTATTTCAAATGTACATGATCACTGAAGTAGATAAGTAGATTTTTTTTTTTTTCAGCGCTCAGATCTGGGCAGTGCTATTGTCTGCAGACAGATTGATGATATGCTTCAGAGTTTGAATAGCTCTTTGGTGTGAGACTTGATGGCTGCAGATGAAGAATTAAGTTTTCTTCATCTGGTTTGTAGTCTCAGGATAATCTCAGAGAATTATTTTATGCTTCTGCTTCTTTGAAAAACGTATATGTGCTGTTTGCTAAAAAGCAGAAACATATAAATGGATAAATCAGTAAATGGCCTCATGAGATTAACATTCAATTAATAGATGATTTTCTCTATACAAAGATTTTTATTAGCATCATGATTACTGAGAATAATTAGTCATAGAAGTCTATACTACCATCAAGTTGAAGAACATGACTGGATCTAATTTAAGCTAATGTGAAGAATTGGGTATTGTGTTTTGACTAAGATGGCAATGCAAAATCCCATGCTCCTGTGAAGTATGAGCTTCAGTGACATCATGTGGTCAGGACACACTTTGTTTCATTTGAAAGAAGACATTTTCAAAACCTAAGAATGAAGACATACTGCTTTCTGGAAACCATACATGTGAAACGTGAGCACGTAACCTATGGCTATGGCATGCCATCTGCAGACACCAATGATCACACTAATGACACGGATCTCCTGGAAACCTTAGGATGAGAAATGAGAGAGAAGCTGAAGAAACTGTTTCCTTCTGTCTCATAAAGTGGTTCTTCAATTCCAGGAGGAACTAAAACTGTTCTCCTAGACCAGGGAACGGCCAGCTGGAGAAAAGCAGCAGCCCATTTCCTAATAGTTCCTCAGAAATGTAATTTTATCATTGAAATACTGGAATTAATTTCTGCCTACGGTTGTGGATTGAGTTAAAAACTTAGTTAGATACAGAAAGTTGTTATTATTCACAGACATGAAGAAGATATTTAAGGTAAAGATCATAATTAATTTCCCTGTAATGACTAATGCTTTTATATTCCCAGAGGCCTACCACTTCTTTGAAATACCTGCCAAGCTTTGGCTCACGCAGGATTTTCTGCCTTCTCAATGAAACTGTGCTTGTACTTTCAGGGAAAAAAGTCCTGATGAAGTTGGTACAATGCACATGAAGTTGTTACAAAGGAAGTGAGATGAGCAGGTACATAAATAGTTCGGATAAAATCATTGTCCACAGCTGAAACTAAATATATATATATATATATTTTTTTTTTTTAAACCTAGAAGGGCTTAGGTCAGAGTTTTAACTTTTTTACCTCTATTTTTTACCTCTAGCAAAATATTGTAACAGTTTTCATCTTGTTGGTAAGTAACCAGTACTTCATTAGATTATTCATGGGGAATAATCTCATAAATTAGCCAGTATGTAGATATAGTGGGCAGATTGACATGTTGTTTAGCAGCTTATATTCCAACCCATTATCCCCACTGAATTTGATTGCAAAGAAATTAATATATCCCAGTTACAGGGATATAAAAATTATAATAATTTAAAAAAATTGTCTTAGTGTTTGTTGCATCTTTCAAAAATTTTTTTTTTATGTACATGTCGTTGATACAGACTATCAATTGTTTTTGTAGATGAATAGTGGAAGTCATTTAACAAAACCAACTTTAATAGTCTTTCAAAGATAATCACATGTAGAACCAAAGAAGGTTAACTTCTACCTTTAACTTTTACATTACCATTTTTCTTTGTATTTAAAGCATATAATGTTGAGGGTGGCAATTTGAATGAATTTTGTATCATTTTGTGTAGGTTGCTACTGCTGCTGGGTGTTAGCAAGTGCATCACATATACATTTTGAAGTTTTGAGAACTTGAATTTTTAAACATTTTGTCTCTTTTCTAAACAACAATTGTTGCCATCAGCTATTTTTTTTCTCTTATATTTTTCTCACAGATCTCCAAGGAAAAATTAAGATTTTTCAACTTCTGTGTACCAAGACAGAAAGGTCTGAAAGACAGACTTAGATGCCTAGAAATACCACTCATTTCATGAGTATTTGCTATTAAAATCTACGTGAAAGTGGTGGAATGAAGGGTGAACAGATTTGAAAGCTCACAACCCAGTAAATTCTAGAAATCTGCTCTTTGTTTAGATGGAAATTTCAGAGACTTGATAACACATCGACTGTGAGATAAGCTGGAGGTGTGAAACAGCTCAGTCTATCCATTTTTTTTTTTTTTAATTTTTTTTTTTTTTTTTTTTACAACTCTTCCTTATTTTATTCAGGTGCATTTGCAGTCAGAAGCCTCTTATCAAATGTGTGCTTATAGTTGAAAATGACACACCTGCCCAGTATCTATGGTAACAAAGGCTCTCTTCGATCTCAGACTTCTTGGTGCTCTTTTCTGCCTTTTTATCCCCTGGAAGAACAGATAACAATAAGTATTTTTAACAATTTGTTTTAATATCTGTTGCTATTTCTTTGTACATTTTCTGTAATAATCTGAGTATAAGCTTTTCTCCAGTGGTTACAGTGGTTTGGTCTTTTGTGATGATGCAAGGGTTTTGGTTTTCTCCTTGAAAATCTAATTAAAAATTACAATAAATGGTAAAATAAATGTTGTCTTTTTGGAAAAGAAGCATGCCAATGAGTTATGTATAACATGTATGATGCCTATAACTGCATGAAAGAATTCTGATTCTGACAAAAGAAACTGCAGATCTGTAGGGAAATTGCTTTAATCAAAATGATAAATAAACTCTAGTCCATTTTTTATTATAGATAACTGATCCAATGTACTAAGCTCTTACCTCCTGTTGAAACTGATGAAAAAGGAGGGTTTAGTATCTCACAATATTAGTTATCTGGGATCATTCCACAGTGAATCATGGAAAATAATCGGATTAATAACTTTTTATTTATAAACCCTGACAATTAAAAAAAAAAAAATCAAAAACATAAGGCCTGTTTTTCCTCTTAAAACCTCTCTCACTCTTTTCAGAGTTGTAAGTACAGCCAGTATTAGCTAAAGGAAAGGGCTTCAGTACCATCTGTTTTGCCTGGTTCTGAGATCTTTGAACGAAATCAGAAGACAGCCTGGGCATATTTTGAGTTTAAGTGGTATTGTTTGTATGTTCTTTTAAATCAAGGTGAAGAGACAAGTCCCCCTGTGGAGTTCAAGAATCACTTAGCAAACCAGATCCTTGTCAGAAAACATAACAATATTCTTTCTTTATAGTGCACTCTATTCAAGGCTGCCTTTCATAAGACTACCCATAGCATAAGGCTGCTATTCTTCAGTTCCTCCTGCTCTCCTATTTCTCATTTGACAAGCACCTTCCAACAAGTGCAAAATCCTTCACTTCTAAGAACAGTCTTTCTATTAAAATGTGAAGTAATTCTCATCTACATCTTACTTATAAAACCTCATAGACCTAATATACTTCACAAAGGTCTACGGGTCTGATTTTGTCCATAAGAACAGCCATGTAAATCTCGGTGAGTTCACTGAGGTTACTATAGATCTACACTTGCGTAGCAGAGCACTGGTCTGCCCTATTTGGTACATAATTCTTTAACCACTGCATCATTTTAATATGATGGTTAGAAATGTAATGATTTACTATTTTGTTTTCATTACAGCTCATAAAGTTTTGGATACACAATAAGCTAGGATTTGTGTAATGTTTTAAGGAGGGAAGAGTTTCTGAAGCAAAATTACTGAAATGCATGGTTTAATCTGAGCCTATAAAGAGTTTTCCAGATGAAGGTGAAGAACATGGATGCAGCTGTGAAAAGAAAATCTGTAGAGGGATTCAAAGAGTAATATGGTCAAAGTAGCTGACTGGGAGAACAACCTTGGCAGCAGTTTCTTGAACAGCTATGATCTGAGCGGGGATACATTCAGAAGAGACCTAAGAAGGGATGTTGTGACATTAGAAATGCAAAATAATGGCAGAGAGGATTTACTTCTGCAAATAGCCTCTAGTCTAGCAGCTTAGTCACTCAGCTGAGCGGTGGAAGGAAAATTTGGAATCTGTTCCCTGTTTGACCTCACAGCACTGGAGATATCCAATGGAGATTTTCCTGAGATTTCCCGAGTTCTAGGACCAAGATCTAATAGGCTTTAGTTAGGTTCTTAAGGCTAAAGAAAAACTGCTCTGAAAACAACTTTTTGTTCAGCTATCTGGCTGGGAAATAAATTATTTGCACATCTGTGTTGCACCTATTATATGCCTTTTATTTATCTTCTGCTGCTAAATTAGCTTTCCTCATTGTAGCTTGTTTTGCAAGTGTATGCAATGACTATGGGGAAAAGGGTTATGGCTGGACTGTGCTTGCATGCAGCTAGGCATGCTCGCACACCAGTCAGTTGGACGTTCTGAAGGGAATCCATAGCTGAGAGGCAAAAATTGGACTTCCTGGTGTCAAAGTTGTAGTACACTGTCTTCGGTGATGATGCTTCTCTGGTGAGCAATTTAGCTCGCACAGTGGCTGCTGAAGGCAGAATAGTTCAGGCAAGGGAGCATGGGTATTTTACTTGCCTATGTGAGGAAACATCTCTTCTATCCAGCCTGTAGTTCTTCAAATGTGAACATTGATTACCACCTGATGCTTAATGTCTGGAATTTGCTGACCTTTGAATGGTTGACCTCTGTGGGGAGGTTGACCTTCAGGACTGAAGACCAGAGGTAGTTTGTGCATATAGTTATAGGTGAACATGCATACGTGCATATATAGAAATATGTATATATTGAGTATTTATATATTTTTGTAAGTATGTATAGAGACTGCACTCTATTACTTTCCTTTAGTTTCTACTTTTGTATTACAGAGTCCATGGAAGATAGTGATAGCAGGGAGCAGAGGTCAAAAATATTAATAGGATTGTTTAATGCTGTAAAAGAGTTGTGTTTCTCAAGGTTATTCTAATATCCTAGTCAACAGTAATATCATCACAGTGTCTTTGTGTAATCAGGTTATGCTTAATAAAATATAGTGCTGAATACTCAAAATTAAAATGAAGGTGGAATAGGAAAGGAAGATTGTGATAAAGAAAGTAAAGTAGTCATCATCATTTTATCAAATAACTTCTACTGAACAATGGTGAAGCTCCACATAGGCTCAGTGGCCTTGTGCACACAGGTCGTCAAGAGATAACACGTCCTTCCCAATCACCATTTCAATTATCTGGTTGTTTTCAATATTGTTACAGAGCTGGAACACATTTTAGAAGCCATGGGGCTTACTGCGTGGAGGAAGGCAAATTCTCTTAATTCATAATACAAAATCATAGAATGGCCCAGGTTAGAAGGGACCTTGTGGGAACCCTTTTGTGGGAAAGGGAGCTTAGGTGAGATTATCTAGCATGCTACCCAATCGCATCTTGAAAATCTCCAGTGATGGGGACTCTACCATGTTCCTGAGGAAGAAATGAAACATGAAGAGCTATCTGGTTTTCCCCAGCTCTGAAGTGTGGGTGTAAATACTCTTTCTTGAAAAAGCTGCTTGAAAGAAACTCTTCCTTTCTTAGTCACTTTTCTACAGCCAAATAAGACAGCAGTCTGCAAAAAAATTTGTAAAGAAGACAAAAATGAGGGGGGAAGAAGCTGAAGGCTGGGAGAACAAAGGAAATGATATTTCTAAGGGGAAGAGAATGTGATTGCTCAGGAAATAATTAGACTTGTTACTTAATAAATAGTGTTTCTTCTATTTATTATGCAGTTAGAGCTTATTTGGTGTCTATGAGGAAATAATTGATTTGACTTTTAAGAGACACTTAATGAGTTACAGAATAGCTCAGAAATCTTCACACTGTGAATGGAATTGTTTTCACAGCTGATTTGTGAAATTTGCAAAGACAGGTCCAGAGTTCAAAACCAAAAGTGAACTCCTACAACATGGAAGGTGTATTTGGATCATTCTTCATGCTCAGCCCACTTGTAGCAATTGGATTAAACCTTTGAGATGAGATTTTTCTTCCTAAGCTTAAGGGTATTTGAGCCTGAGGTGCTGTTGTGAGGTTCCCTTTGAAATTTTGTTTTACAAGTAGTTTCATGGTGATTGACAACATCGTGTCCTGTTGCGTAGACGAAAATGAGGGCACGCTAACTGCATTTTGGTGCACGGTAAATTTCTGATGGATGCACTCAGAGCCATGAATTTAAGCTTCACTGTATAAATTTATATTGGATTATAAATATGTTAACATCACATGGAGTTTGTTTTGTTTAATTGCATGGAGACTACAACATGCAGTGAGTACTTTTGCTGCACTTCTACTCCACTTTCAGACATTACTTTAAATGTGAGGGGTAAAAAAATCTCTTTTGCAGGCTCGAGGGCTTAAATCTCACTAGGGAAAAATGTGACCATGGTCAGTTACCAGGCTGTGAGTAAATGTTGATTAATTTAAAAGTAAAATAAAATAATCTTTTTTCCCTAACTCCAAACATAAGGGGAAAACTGGATATACAGTCTTCAAAGTAAAAGTTGGTTTTCTAATCCCCTCCCAGTTGATTATGGCTGATTTGTAACAGATAGACTGTAAATTTTGGGAAATATC
The DNA here is from genome assembly GCA_011801015.1 of Ardeotis arabs. Taxonomy (NCBI): domain Eukaryota; kingdom Metazoa; phylum Chordata; class Aves; order Otidiformes; family Otididae; genus Ardeotis; species Ardeotis arabs. The sequence goes on along the minus strand of JAAGAY010136995.1, from coordinate 14,543 downwards.
TATAAAGACTGAGGTTGCTGTTGCAGCATTTGATAAGAGCATCTATGGTGAACAGGTAAATGAGAAAATTTTTTCTATCGTTACCCGGTATTAATATGTTGCACATGATTTTGTAGATGTTACACATCTCCATAAGTAAGTATATACTTTTAACCATGAGAACAGATTTTGCCAATAAAAGGAAATATTTCAAATGGAACTAACAGATTGAAATGCAGAGGCTTTTTGTTCACAGCATTTTAAAGTAAGCCACACATAATGTAAGTGAGGGATACAAAGAGTTGAGGAGGCTGACTGAAGGAACCAATATTTTCAGCACATGTAAGACAACTATAAATACCATAAATGCCATTTTTACTCACGTCTCATGATTTATTAGTTTTATTGCTGTAGTGTTCAAGGACCTGAAGACCAAATGTGCCTCAGACCCATGAAAAGTATTTACGTAAGCTCAGGGCAACTCATGTATTTGGTCTCCAGTGACCAAAGGCATAGGAATATCCAGTGAGCGGGAGCAAACCTGGACCATAGAAAGGAAGCACGCATTTGCAGCCGTGGGACAGATTCAACATTTGCAACAACTGACTTAGGAACGTAATGGACTTCTCCATCATTTGAAGCCTTTAATCAACCTGATATCTTTTGTAAAAATATGTTATTCTGTCAAGAATTTTAGGTTTGACATGAGTTATGGGGTAATGATGTGTGCACTGTGGAAGGCTAGCTAATATTTTTTTTTAAAGCAAAACTGAAACGTATAACTTCTATTGTGTTTGCAGTCTGAATGTATCACTTAGTCACCCTTCTGTAACTATTATTTTCTTCAGAACAACCAAAATTTTCTTTTGGGTAAGATGAGGGCCAGAAATGAACATAGTATTCCAGCTGGTGGGTTACAGATAACACGATCATAAAAAATTAAAGTTATACTTCAGGTAATTAGGAAGTTTGCTTATTCTATCATTAGTTGTGCAGCTGTTTAATTTAAATATAATCTGATTCAAAGTGTTAAAATTTACGTCAAGCTGAACACTACTGTTTTCCCTGCAGTCTGCAGCATTTTGTCAGGGAAATATAAAATCTGGAAATAAAAGGAAAACACTATTTTTTGTTTGCAAAATTACATGTTATGCCTATCTGTAATTTTTTTTTTAATAAAAGGAACTTGAAGTAATGCAATTATTTCTACTGGGAAAACCCCTCAGGAGCAAGTTGTATACAGTAATTATGATTTTAGACTGAGCTGACATCTTTACTAAGTTCTGCGTTATCTTACCCTTTATTAAGTATGTTCAGTTTTTGAAGTGGGTGTTTCAAATGTCTTCTCTTAATTATCACTGTGTAACTGAAGAAAAGTACAAACTCACAGCCCCATAAATGTGAAGACTCTTTTGATTTGGTTTGTTTCGATATTGTTTTTCACATATAAATCATATAGACACATCTGCGGCTGAAATGGGGATAAGCCTCCTGGTGTTATCTTATTCCTTAATTGTAGGCTCTCATTTTCCGAGGCGTGTGTTGACTTGGTCCTTTCCTTATCATACCCTCCTCTGTTGTTTACTTGCTTATTTATTGGCAAAGCTGCTTATATTTTAAACCTATCTAGGCAGAGCAAGCTTTAAAAATGCATGTCAGATTTGTTTTAATTCAGAAACCATTTTCTTAGCAGCTCATGTAGGCTTGCTCAATTTTTCAATTTTTTCTCCCTTTTTCACACTAGAGTCATAGAAATGCCTCCTCTGGATAACAGAAGGAGGCAGGTGTTATTGAGAATCGTCTTTGTGAAAAAGTGGAGCCATTATTAAAAATACTTTCAGATAAATGTCAGTTTTTATACTTTCTGATATTTAACACACATTTCAACTTTTTCTACATTTTCTGCTTGAGTATCTCTGGTGTGAGGGGACTCTTTGAGACGAGCCAGTAGGATACAAAACAGAGCTGCTTCTGCTGTTACGCTGCTGGTCCTGAAATCCTAGACTGAGGAAGCCTTGCTGGATTTTGTATCTAAGCAGCAGATTTTTCATCTGGCTATAATATTATTTGGAATAAAATCCTGTTGCACTGCCTGTGGTTGGATGCACTTTCACCTTAGCACTTCGTAGGTATTCAGAGCTTTCCACTTGATCATTGCACAATATTGTATGCCACTTCATTTGCAAATATACTTCCAACTTTATGAAGCAGATATAGTTTTTTTTTCCCACTGGTGGAAAAACTGGAAAACAGAGTGGTTAAGGCAGGAAGGACTAATGAGAGCAATAAGAGAAAGCTGATGCATTGGCAATGAAGCTGCTCTTCCCTCTCTTTTGATTTTCTTTCCTGTTTATCCATTATCAGGGGTATAAGAGTAATTGCATTTATAAATACAGTTTCATTTTATGATCACAGCATTTCACAGATATTAATTAGTTAAAACTATTAATAGCAACCCAGAAAGACAGGTTAGTGCTACTATTTTTGTTTTGCAGATGAAAGGTGAGGTTCACAGAGGTGGTATATTGCCACAAGGTTACAAAGTGCATCGATGTCAGAATCAGGGCTGAAAGATGGGACTGAACACGAGTCCTTCCGTAGTGCCCAGTGACAAACCAGTCTCGGCTCTGTGTCACAAATTTGAGAAAACATTTTTCCTGCCACAGTATCTTGATTAATTGACTCTTGCTTGGCAGTAGATGTGGTAGCACTGTCTCAGAGTCCCGGTATCCTGTTTTGTGAACCTTTTAAAGGTCATTGTCTCCATTTTGCACAGCTGTCATATCCTGTCACAGTTATTTCATGACTAAATAGAAAGTATATTTTGCATCTCATTTAAATGTGCCAAATAAAATGGGGGAATGTGAAATACAGGTGGATGAAAAAGTAAAGGCTGAACCTCATAGACAGTACTGAAGAGAATCTTCCAGATGTTGATAAATCCGTGTCTTTAGATGATTTATGTTGCAGTTAGCTGTGCATCCAGGCAGAGAAAAATTAATAGAACAGAACTGGAAAGTTTTAGAAAACAAACAGGAGATAAAAGTATTTGGAAACACAGGAACTGTTCTCCACTGCAACAGTAATTTTAAATAATTCTAATTTAAATATTCTGAGAAAATAAACCAAATTCCGAGGACTCCAGACCTAAAGAAGCAGCAGAAATTTCCAGGGGTTTAAAAGGACCACCTTCCTCAAATATTTCTGAATATTTTTCTCGATAAATTTACAGTAAATTATGCATTTTGTTGGAATTTATCTCAACTTCTAGATAGGAGAACTGGAAGAGTCAAATAAGAATAATATAATCTGTGAGTTTCTAGATAACCTAAAAATAGGCTGTTAGAGGATAAATAGAAATTTCAGAAATAGAAGTCAGGGTACAGTGCTTTCAATTTTTAAGGCATATGTCTGTGAAATAGACACTAAATTCGGAGATCTGTTCTGCCTGATTTCAGAAATGCTTAGAAACATTACTTTGCATGCTACTATGCATCTGCTAGGCCAGCAACAGTAAATAAGTAATGAAGACTTTTGGGATATGTTGAATACTGTGAATTTTCTTGTTGCGTCTTGCATCTGCAGAGTCATTTAGTACACGTTTTTCTGTAATTTTTTTTACATTTAGAAACCCTTACATTATTTAGAATTACTCGTGTCTGCCTTTTTTCCAGTTTTGATTTGTGAAACTTTTGGGAAAAAGAAAATAAGACTGGATAATGTGCACAGAACATCCCAGTTTACTGACTAGCTCAGGAATAATGACTTTTTTTCCCTATTAACATCCTCTTCATGAAGTTATCTATTTTTTTTTTTATATTTGTCTTTGTAATGAATGTAGATTAAAAATTAAAACCAGAGTTTCCCTTATGGGTAGAAATAATAGATTAGCATACTTAATTTTCTGTATTTAGATATATTCTTTTTCATATGGTCTTCTCTGTGAGTAGTGTTGTGGTCACTCCATGTGATCTGCATTGAGAAGACTACAGTTTAAAACTAATCTAATATAATCCTATTTCTATTGTGTGTATTCTCATTATCTGATATTTTAAATGTGCTCTCTAGAAAGCCAGTGTGCTTTGTCTGAAATGTTAGTATTATTTTAAAGTTTGAAAAAAGAGAGAGCGTTCTAGTGCTAATGGGATGGCTAAACTAAGAATTAAGTAGAATTAATAAGGAATCCCCTGCCAGAGCACAAGCTTGCTTTTGGATGCTAAGTACAGGCAGAAATCTTGATGTACAGTTGGGTTTCACTCCCTCCTCCTCTTGTACCCCAGAACTGTGTGAAACAAACTGCCTGACTTCTCTTGTCTAGACAGAGTTTTACCTGGGTTTATTCAAAGAGCTTTTCCTCAGGCCTCCTGATACTTATGGCAATGATACTCTTGAGCCCGCAGCCATACAGAATCTGTAATAAAAAGAATGAGATGCTAGGTATGGCCCTGGGAATTTCCCACAGTGTAAACTGTACAGGCAGATAGGTGTAAACCCCTGAGAACACACTTGCTGAGGCTTCTGCAAATGAATCCTACTGGCTTTGTGCCACTGTACTTAAAACGCCTTACCACTGGGAATAACACTGGAACTGGTATTTTTACCCAGATTGGAAGCCACCATTTAAAGTGTCATAATACATCCTTTTTTTAGTAGCACCTCGAGCTGTTTGTATTTCATTGAATTTAATATTTTGTTTTCATGCTGCTGCAGATTTGCCAAATGGCTCATTTAAAAAAGTATTTTAAGAAGTTGCTGCAATTGAGGGGGGGTTGAGGATGCTGGATTCTTCATGGCTTGAAAGAAGTAAGGTTGTTTTTGACTGTAAGGTAAATTTGCTGGATGTTTGTGCTAAAATTATCCACAGTGAAACGGTTAATAGTAGTAACATCAGTGAGGCAAAAAATGCAGTTCACACTTAGAGTTGTCACCTCTGCCTGTTTGTAGACCTGGGAAGATATAACAGGGCATTGGGTTACATTCTCTTCATATTGTTAGGTTGTTAAAAGTTGTAAAGGAGGAATACTTCACTGTGATCATGCTGGTTTTGTAGCAAAGGGGAAGAATCACAGAGTGCTTAAATACCAAAGTTACGGCAGAACAACAGACTGAGTGAACTGTAATAAAAACTAGACTGTTATACGGAGGCATCTGTAATTACAAGACGGCCCTTTCATGTGTTTCTCTTCTCCCTGCTTCTGGATTGCTTCCGGAGAGTATTTTTAAGGTAATTTAGGAATGTGCCCAAGTCCTGCCTTTTTGGACAAAAAGTTTTGCAGCACTTTATACAATGCTGGACCAGTTGCCATGGGACTCCCATTTACATCTTTACATTGTTTTACAGATATGACTAAACCTATTTTTTCATTAATTAGCTTGTAAGCTTTTGTGGCAGGGACCAACTCATTGTTATGTGTCTGTACAATGTTTAGTCCAATGGGATCATTGCTTATTATTCCTATCAGAGACAGCTTATGTCTTCTCAGCAGTGCAGGCAAAATTGAATTTTGTTGCTCCTGGGAGATCTGGCAGGGTCGGTAAGGTTTTTCAAGGGGATATGGTGCAGGGCACATGGAGGGCTTTCAGTGTTGGGAGTTTCACTATGTTTGAAATTATTGTGAGATAATGGCAATGTGGCAGAATATGGCTGGATTAGTTTACCTACTTGATTTCCCACCTCCCTTCAGCTTGCTGTCCCCTGCTGAAAAGCAGGGGCCTTTGGTGGCCTTTGGCTTACAGAGGCAATTTGAGATGAGAGCCCGGGATGCTGAATGCTAGCCCCTTCTTTTGCTGGCTGCCTAGGATGAAAATGTTCCATGTGGGATGTGATCCACAGAACCAGTGCTTTCCAAGCACAGGAGTACACACAAGGCACAGAAATATGCCCCACACCACAGTGGCACACAAAACTTACATGAGGGTCATTGTAGTATTGTTACTGCCCCTTTTGTTTGGGCACCTTTAGCTTTGCACAAATCAGCTCTGCAAGCAGCACATACACAGCCTAAAAGGAAGAAGTAACTATTCATTGTCCAACACACACACAAAATAGCTAGGATTTAATGCTACAAGGCTAAGCATTAGCGTGCCCGTTACCTAGAAGGGTCTTTGCTGGGCAGCAAATTCTCTGCAAAAGCCTTTGTGGCCTGTTGGAACTCATCCTTGGTGTTGCTGAGCTGTCATCTTCCACCTGCCCTGACATGGAGCATGGATGCAGACAACACCAACAACTGAGCAGCTCTTGGTTTTCAGTTCACCCAGTGACCTGAGTACTCCTGACTAAACTCTGTGTGTGTTTGTTTTACTTTGTTATACCTTTCCATGTTAGTGTCTGTGTCTCTGTAATTTTGTCTTTCTACAGACTTTCTTACATCTCTGTCTCATGATTGTAGAAATTTCCGGAGAAATTTGATGGCAATAGGGGCTTGGGTGGCTGCTGGCAGAGGTTATGGAATGAATGTTACCTGAACTTGGTTGGTCTCTAGTGTGGGCTGTATCACAGCATCACAGAAGTGTAAAAATGAGAGCTGTGTTGTGTGGCTTACTGAGTAGTGGAGTGAAATGAAGGTGGAGGAGGAATGGGAAATTGAGACATTGCAACGTGAGGCTATGTTGTGTTTTGCAGACTTACAGGAGGGCCCAGCAACTGTGACATCTCATCCTACTTCCTTAAGACCTTGCCATGCTCCTCAATAGTATAATGGCAAGCAGGGACTGTGAGACGAAAGCCAATGCAGAAACTATGTGGATCATAAATACAATTCTAGTAGAGATTCCAAAACCAGAACTCCTTCAACTTTTTTTTTGTTGCTAAGAAATACGAAAGTATGCTAATTGATAAGGTGACTGCAGCAAACCACTTTATCCATAGTCATTCAGATAGGTCACTTGATTGTTAAAGAAAATAGTATTGTCTTTGAAGATTAAACTGAGCTAAAATAATACATCCGCATAGGAGTCATTTATTGCCAAAAACATGCTAGCTCCTTTCTTCAGTTGGGGAAAAAATAATTAAAATCTTGGTTGAAAAAGTATATTTTTCTCCATGGCTACTGATATTTCAAAACAACAATATCAAATGTTTTAAATACTTTTTCATCCCTGTATAGTTATTTGATTACTTTCAAGAAGAAAGTGAAAGTGTCTTAGAAATATCTAGTAATATAAAAGGTAGACTGTGACCAAATGTTTTGAACTTTGACAGCTTTGCCGCTGATAATGCTAGTATTCACTTGCAAAGGCACCAGTCTGACTGAAGACTAACAGAAAATAAAAATAAATATTTCCTTTCAGTTATTGCCCTTTTCATGACATTCTGCATAATATAGCAAAATAGTCATTACTTATTGGCATATAACAGGAGTCCTGATCATTTTTTTCTTGCAGTATTACTGGTATCTTAGTTGGTCAGCCTTTGAAACATAAAAATAATGAGGCATGTCCATGGGATAATTATCTTTATAACCTGTAATAGAAAGGATCTTAAAAAATGTTCCATCTATAAACTTTTTTTTGGTTATAGGTCAAGTGAAGATTGCCCAATTTTAATCTTGTAATTCTTTGAGAATAAGAAAGATGGGCATTATTCAGAGTTGGTTAAATGTTACTTAGGTTTCTACCACAACGCTTCAAAACTTTTTCTGTTTCTGACGCTGTCTAAAATATGATCATTGCTCAACTTTGATATAAAGCCTTAATTAAAGGATAGGTTACAACAATGTATTTACAACAAGTTCTTCTGTCAAAAATATATCTTATCTGGAAACAAATCCTGATAGAATGGAAAGGAAGGAAAAGGATTGTATTCAGTAAAGTGTTTGATTTCAAAAAAGAGAATTACCATGGCATGTATATTTCCATGCATACTTTTGGAATCTTCAACTAAGAAATTGTCAATCTTGAAATCCCTTTTTTCTCAGTTTCTTAAAATTTATGGAATTTATATCTGTTTTTATCTTCAAATACATCAAGAGAAAGAATAGCTCATTCAGTAATGCATGTAAAGTGCTTTATAGATTTATTAAAAGAAAAGATGGATTAGAAAGTTTTAAAAATGATCATAAATCTGATTTAAATAACATATTCAAGCTTAGGGTGACTAAATTTAATACCTGATAGTAGTAGAAATGCACATCTTAGAGAAAAACATGATATGCTAAGTAAAATGCTATTTACCTGAATTATTGTGTGTTACAAAGCTTTCTTCTTGTGTCTCCCCCAAGTTGCTACCCAACAGGGTTGCCTCTTTCCTCCCCATGTGTAGAAACCTCACAAGTTCCGCATACCCAAAACTGTGATCTCCATTTCTACCAATATGGCATTGCTCTTCACATACTAGCATTCTAACCGTCATTATATTAGTTGTTGCTCCTTATTTGTTTTTATGAACATGAGTGAACAACTCCCAAGCAATGTACTTGTGCAAAATAGTGCCAAAGAATAACTGAAACATGGCAGAGTGGTGTAGTAGAAAAACACAGCTTCCAAGATGTTGTAATTAACTTTGACATGCTAATAGTTATTTAATATAGAAAATGTTCTCTTTCTGATATAAAATATAATTTGGAGAGGGGTGGAGAACGAAAGACAAAAGATGACCTTTTCTAAAGGCACCCACTCTCATCTTGCAAATTTGAAAGTACAGTAAGTTGCAAATGTTTCCAGCTTCATAAAGGGAACTTGTGAGGAAGAAGCATTAATTTCTATCTAATATAAGGGGTTACATATGTTATATAAAATAGAATCAAGAAAAACTTCTGGTAAATGTGAGCCTTTTGTCTGGCTGAAGCATATTAAATGGGTTAGAGGGAAAATATGCTATACTTGAGATTTTGGGGAAATTTGAGTTAATTTGGCTTTGAGTTTCATACAATTTCCTTGAAAGACTGTTTAGACAGTATTTTGTGCATAAATGGCTTTTGGAGTGGGTTTTGCTTTAATTTTTGGAAATATCTTGTAAATTCAGCCTTGTTGCAGATTTTAATTACCAGTATTTAACTGATTACATGCATGAAGGAGAATATTCATTTTCTTATTCTCTCTCTTTCCCTCTCATTTTTTAATATAATATAGCCAAATATCCGTACATAAGATCTGTTTTCAGACATGTGCATTTTAAAACACAATTACCAATAAAAATTCTGCATTCCTATGAGTTGAAAGGTAGTAGTATTAGAATCACGTTATATAATGATATAAAGCGTTTATGCAACATTTATTTATACGCGTATCTTGATCTTATTCTTGGTATAAGAAAAATAAATGAATGCATTGGAAGTAAATGAATAATTAAATCTGGTTCAAACTTCTCTGCTGAGAAGCTGATTCTCTTGATAGTGGGATTTAAACCCTTATCTCTGCTCTGTGACTTTGGACATTGCCTTCTAGTTGGCAGTAAATGAGAAATTTCAGAGTAAACAGCTACAAGCAGGCAAATATTGTAGACAAACCCAGTTGCTGCTGCAGTACTTCTGTGTAAAAGCTTCTGAGATATGATTAAAGTTAAAACCTAAATGGAGATAAAACAAATAGGCCTAAGCTAAGTCCAAAAGGTAAAGCAGAAGAGGTTTGTTTATTTTTAGGTAATGAGATTACTGTTTAAATTGCATTTCATCTCATTATGGGACTGTTAATGTCTGTTACCTCTTTCTCTGACATTAAGTTACCATACACCGCAGATTCCAGCTAATGACTTTTTGAGGGAGACATTTAGGACATTTCCTAGGAGAGGTCATACTCATTTTTCTACTGCAGAAAAAGATTGAAATTTTTTTTTAACATACCAGTGAGTTAATTTATCTGATTAAGGATTAATTATGATAACACAGTCCAAATGATTAGCTACCTTCAATGTAAAAATTGACTTCATATATTACAGATCTCTAGATTAAATATCTTGATAGTCTTTGACCTGGTATTGACATGATGTTTTAAAAGTACTTTTTTGACCAAGGTGGGGGCAATTTTATTTAGGGCCAAGTTCTGCAACCTAGGTTCATGCTGAGTTGCAATTTTTTTCAGTTAAATTTTTCTATGAAGTGAATATTAATGTTAGTGTACAAAAGTATTATTCACCATTAAAGTAGTCAATTCTATGCATGCAAATGTTGTGTTGAAGAGCATGTTTTGCTCACAGTTTAAAGCTGCTGTGGTTTTTTTTTTAAGTCTAAGAGAAATAATCTTTTATGTATTGAAGTTCATAAAAATTAAACTGACCTTTTGGTATTTTTTGTGGGAGTGAACCATGCAGCTTAAACACTTATTAATCCCTTTGTAAGTGATGTGATGAAATTCTGTCACAACAGGTTGTAGCATGAAAGTAAATTAATGTTTGTACCAGCTGAAACTGTTCGTGGTTTCCTAATGAGTACTTCAGTGCAGCGGACAGCTTGCTTTTCGTATAAATAAAAATACATATCAAATGATAGGGCCTTCAAAATACTCTGACAAATCCAGTCATTGTAGCAGAATGTCGTGCAAAGGCACTGAGTTGAATTTTGATCTTATAGCCCAGATTTTGTTTTTCTAGAAAGCAGGAGTTTCTGATTTTCTGTTGTTTATTTCTTTTCCTTTGGATTTACTAATAGATAATAATTCCATAATAAAATGATTATCCATTAGTAAAGCTAAGGGAAACGAGAATGCCTCAGACAATAGCAAATTATGTAATAAGCCCAGCAAAATCTGTATTAATTGTCTAGTGAGTTAAACACATTCTATTTAAAAGAAACAGAACACAACTACTTGACATAAGAAGTGCATTTAAAAGAAAAAAAGGTCAAGGAGGAAATCTGTATGTTAATATGACCCCATTTGAATGCATTCACTTTTACCTTTTGTAAATTCTAAATCACAGTAAGTTGCAAATTTTTCCTGCTGCATAATAGGAATTTGTGAGGGAGAAGCATTTATTTCTACCTCACATCTATCTGATGTGCTCAAGAAGAACTCCTGGTCTGTTGTCTGGCTGGGATATATTAATAGGTTAGAGGGAAAATTGTGTATGCTTTATTTAAGGTTTTTGGAAAGCGGAGTTGTTTTGAATTTGTTTGAATTTAATGTTAATGGCAATGATGATGATACCTGGTAATGGTTTCCTTGAGGGTACTGAATCTATATTTTTCAGGATTGACCAAACTGTCCAAGATGGAATAGACTTCCATTTAACTGTGTATATGTAGCCCTGTGTACCGAGCTGAGCGGATATGATGTCTAATTGAAAAGAACAGCTATGTGGCTGAGAGTAATGGAGATTAATTAATGTAGTGTTATTGCTAGAGAATTGTTTGTGATAAATTTTGCAGTTATTTTGAAAACAATAGGAATATGAGAGACTGGATTGTAATTGACATGGCGTTGAAGGATGTCCCAGTTTATTTTCTCTCACTGTTACATTTTTCCTCCCTAAATTGTGTTTTTTTCCAGAGTGAATGTTTCTTCCTGTACTTAGTTTTAGTAAGAGGTTTAAATACTTGACATCAAATTCTGTCAATGTGTAAACAGGTTTTAAGGCTGCTTTCAGTAAAATTTTCCTCTATATAGACCTGGGCTGCAACTGGCTGGCCAAACAGGATTTGTTCAAGTAAGGATTTCAACCTGGAACAATAATGCAGCTTTAGCATCTTCCCCAACAAAATCCCATTTAATATCTTTAAATTATTCTCTTATGTCAGTTTTGATTATATTACAAGTACTATACAGTTTGAAACACTGGTACAATAATAATATGCTATATTCATAAAGTATTAGAAATTTTCTGTAATTAGTTCAGTTTGTAATTTAAAATATTAAGAGAGAAAAAGAGTGGGGTTTTTTTGGAACAAATTGCATGTAAAGGATGACTGCAACAATATTAGTAAAAGGCAGGAAGCTATATCATTGCTAATCAATCTAAAGAGCTCTGTCTCTTACAGATGTCAATACAAAGTTAAGTGCTAAAATAATTGTGGTGTAGGCTTTCCCATAATTACTGTTGTTCATTTGGTATGTTGTGCAAAAAAAAGAAAAGAGGAATTTGCTTTGCAGTCAGCAGCCACAAATCTCTAAGGGGAAGGAAAGAAGATAGCAGAAGGCTGATAGTCATCCATCATTCCTGACAATTTCACAGCCTAGAATAACTTGACAGAGACCCAGAACAAAATGTTGTTGAGAACTGAATGCTGCTAAGCTGAGTGAATTGATGTCAAAGCAGGACCTGCTTGAAGTGGCTGATGATTTTCCTTTTCTGATTTCAGAAACACTGATGTTTAAACTGTCTTGTGGTATGAACACTCTGAGCAGATTTGGAAAAATGGGAACTGTTTTAAAACTTTCTCTCTAGATCTTTTTAAGGGCTCTATAAGATGATACTGGTCAGGAAGTGTGTTGGTTTGAATCCCACTTACTGTTAAAGAGGATCTGATATTGCATCCTCTTGTTCCAGACCATCAGAAGCAGGTGAAAGGAATCAGAATTGCTCCTAACGTGTCTCGAAACAAGAAATTTTTCATGACTTGGCTCTTATAATCTCAAATTGTCTTTGGTGCTGTACCTAGTTACTCTTCTACTATCCTTGGAAAGGTGGAATCAGTTTGTTACTGAACAAGCTCTGTCTCTCTGCAGAACATGGAATGAATTGACTACATTTGAATCTCCTCGCTCTTTTTTAAAAAACTAAAACATTCTTGCATTGTGTTTAAAATAAGTGCAAAATCTCTTCATTGTAACATTAGAATGATGTAAGTTTTTACATAGCTTTTATTTAAGTAGCATTGGTGTACTAAGGAGATAATTTTCCAGCTATTTGTTTAGAAAAAACATATTGGAAATGTTCCTAAATTATGATAATTAGACATTTATTTACCAATAAATATTGCCAGTTTTATCTACATTTCAAAGAGTAACCTTCTAAAATGCTTATAACCATTAAAATGCAGGAAGAACACAAACTGCAGGGTTTAAATGGAAAGAGCTCGTATTTTGTAAAAGACACGTTATCTCTTAGAAGTGTAAAAGAAATGGAATATAAATAGGATGTGTGAGCTAAGCATGCCATCACTGATCAATAATGCAAAAGGTTTAGCGGGTTTATTTGTAAACCTAACAGCACAGATTTAGTCAGAATGGGGCCTTGTACTGTACACACAGGTATTTAAAGGTTAGGAACAAGGAATTTCATTAGTCTGGAAAATCCTCTGTTGTCATTCCCCAGTCTCTTTGAATTATTTCCAAGTGTATTCTCACATTTCTGTTGTGATTTTTTTTTTTTTTTTATTAATGTATATGTTACTAGTACAGTGCTTCATTGCTAATTTAACTCTGCTATAAACTGGCATAAGGAATAGACATCTTTAAAGTGCTTTGATTCCCAGTAATGATATTATATATATATAATATCTTTATGTTAATGAAGTTATAGTCAGTATAAAAAGGTTATTGTATCAAGCCTACTAGTTTACAACATTTTATCTCTCTTTCCAGTTTGCTTAAAAAAGTAATGTGTGATGCCTAATAGACTGAGGTATAGATCTAGTATTTTATCACATCCACTGCAACCTTAAAGCAGCACTGAGAGACATAAAATTGAAAATTGGCAAGTTAGTTTTATTGTATGTTGATGCTAAAATAAAAAAACCCAACAGCCTAGTGTGGTCCCTTCCCTCTCCCTCCTCCCTGCCCTGCCCTGCCCTTCCCCTCATCATAAGAAAGAAAAAACCTTGAGCTTTACTAAGAGCTAAAAAACCCAACATAGAGTCGTAGACTAGTTTGGGTTGGAAGGGACCTTTAAAGGTCATCTAGTCCAACCTCCCTGCAATAAGCATACTGTTAGAGAAAAAAACTAGACATACTCCCATTTGAAATTTCGGACAACTCTGTTCTGCATTTGTCTAGAGGTCTTACCTAATCCATATAGTCTATCCAAGAAGAGGTTTCTAGGGATAATATAACTGTCATTGCCACATACTCATCAAAAGTTATTTCTTCAAATGATATAAAATATTTTGACTCTCATTTTTTTTTTTTTTTTTTTTTTTTCCCAATAAATCTGATATGAGTGCTTCATTGAAGACAGTTATGAAGTTCTTCTATTTACTGACAGCTATTTTGTAACTAGGTAGTTTATATGCATTTCTGTGATGTAGAAACATGAGAGAGTTGGGGCTGTTCAGCCTGGAGAAGAGGAGGCTCTGGGGAGACCTTATAGCAGCCTTCCAGTACCTCAAGGGAGCTGATAAGAAAGATGGCGAGAAACTCTTCAGTAGGGCCTGTTGTGATAGGATGAGGAGTAGTGGCTTTAAAATAGAGGGAGGCAGATTCAGATTTGATATAAGCATGAAAATTTTTACAATGAGAGTGGTGAAACACTGGCGCGAATTGCCCAGAGAGGTGGTGGATGCCCCATCCCTGGAAACATTCAAGGCCAGGTTGAATGGGGCTCTGAGCAACCTGATCTGGTTGGAGATGTCCCTGCTCCTTGCAGGGGCGTTGGACTGGATGGCCTTTAAAGGTCCCTTCCAACCCAAGCCGTTCTATGATTCTATTGTATGATTCTAATTTTTTTTTTTTTTTTTTTTTTTTTTGGGACTAAA
>JAAGAY010136994.1:0-30760 GCA_011801015.1 Ardeotis arabs | reverse complement strand
ATAGCTTCCTGAAGGCAGGTTGTGATGAGCAGGGGTTTGGCCTCTTCTCCCAGGCAACAAGCAGGACCCGAGGAAATGGCCACAAGTTGTACCAGAGGAGGTTTAGATTGGACGTGAGGAAAAACTTTTTCTCCCAAAGAGTGGTCAGGCACTGGAATGGCCTGCCCAGGGAGGTGGTGGAGTCGCCGTCCCTGGCAGTGTTCAAGAGGCGGCTTGATGAGGAGCTACAAGATATGGTTTAGTAGCTGTGGCAGCAATGGTAGTGGGAAGACGGTTGAACTAGATGATCTTATAGGTCCCATCCAACCATGTGATTCTATGATTCTATGATTCTATGATTCTATGACTGGTCTTGTGCTGACACCCTGAGTAGGTGTGGGCTTTTTTTTCCATCCAAAACAATTGACTATGTAGCCTGTCAGAACTGGGATTAGATTGCAAGTAAAAAAATTCCCAAGGGTTGTGATTAACTCTCATGGGAAGCCAATGGTGCTATGTACTTAAATCAATTTTGGAAAAAAAAAGTCCCAAGTTAATGTCCCCAAAGTGCACAAATTCGAAGCGACTTTGTGTGAAACCGTTTCACCATCTATGCGCTCTTGGCTGCCTACTTCATGCTCGCACCGCATGTTCCCCAATGCAAGAGCCACCCTCTGGTCCCTGCTACCAGCCGGGAACTGGGGAAACGGCTCTGGTGGGGGCAACTGATGGAGGATCTGCAGATCTGCAGCAGCACCAGCACCGTGAGAGCCGCCCCAGCTCTGCTGCTGAGGGCAGCATTGGCTCACGGCGCGTGCTATCTTCTTTCGGAGCTCCTTCTCCAAGTACATAAACAAATTTGTTTTTGTTTAAAGACTTTCCCACACGAGTGTCTGCCAAGTTCAGAGGACTGCTCTTTGAGATTGATCTTGAATTTTTTGGACCGGGAGATGAGATTATATAATAAATTCAGTTAGTCTCAGTGAGGCAGTTGGGAGATGCTGTTTCAGACTGCAACATAACAGCCAAAGGAATTAAGAAAAATAAAAGAATCCACAGAGTGTAAGTGGGGAAGGAATGATATTTTCAGTTCAGTAAGTCTAATTTGGAAACAGATTCACAGAGGAATCATCTACACTCCAGAGGATGGATGAAACATTCTCAAAACAGTAAATATGAAAAGATTAATTTCTCTTAGAATAACCAGCATGCCTTTTTTTTTAATGCACAGCTTGTTGTACATTTTGTTGTGTATCTATGATACAGTGGTTTTCACGTAATAGTCAGCTGGTGATTTAAAGAATTATCACTGCTCTTATTGCTGTGACAATGTTGAAATTCCTGTCATTTGCCAAGTAGCTAGGCATCCTGATACTTGTTTTTGCAGTTCAGGTCCCGCTCTTCTAAATAATTAAACACCCCAAATGTAATGGTTAGAAATAGAAATGCAAGAGAAAAATCCCTTTGTCCTGTTGAAAATTTTCTGTTCCCACATGGTGCAGAGCTTTTTCAGTTTTATCTCACTAATGTAAATTTTTCAGAGCAATTGAACTTTAAAAGCACTGTGCAGCCATGAAGCTGGGCTGGCACTGGGACCGCATGGAGGCAGTGCATGCTGGCGGGGCTGGCCACCCACCCTGGGTTCTCTCGGCGGTTTCGGTGGAATTGATGCAGTTGACCGATCTAGCATTTTCTCATGGAAATACTGCTGGCAAGAGAGACTGAAACAGGAGGGGTAACTCTCAGAGCAGCATCCCCGAGAGAGAGGGGAATGGCTGATGTACTCTCCATCTCTAGCCCTCCTGAGTACTGTCTCTGATGGGCAGTGAGAGTAGGTATTGCTCTGCAGTGGGAGAAACTATGGCAAAATGTACAGACAATACCAAAACTGCAACATTTTTTGGGTTCTCCTTTGTGCTGCCTTAGCGTTTCTTCCATAACTGGTTCGTCCTCTCATCTGTAAGCACACAGAAAATTAGTACAGCAGCAGTAGTGGCGGAAGGGAATTTCAGTCTTAGGAAGTAGTCCTTTATAAATAAATGTAATAAAAAAAAAAATCATTATGGTACCATCTAAGAGGCCAATGGGAAAATAAATTCATCTTGTATTTTGAGAATTTAATAAACTGTATTTGCATACTGAACAGGGAACTATATCAATTTTACAGCTGCCTCATAGTTATTTCTTAAAATAGCACTTGATTCTGACTACAGAGACTGTAGAAACTCTTGGGAAATAAAAGATCTTCCAAAAACAATTTACAGACCATCTAACAAGTGGTCTTTGTTGAACGTGTAGGTCAAGTTTTTAGAGAGATAATGTTAAGATTTCTCTTCTTCCCTACACAACTGAGCTTGTTTTCATTTATGTAAGGTCTTTAGTTCTTGCTGCTGGTACAGCCTAGGAAGGGTTCAGAGAATGTTTTTTAATTATTTATTTTTTTCCATTAGATTATAGATTTTCCATATAAACCTAAAGAAGCAGATGTATTCTGAAAGATAAAAATGAAGACATGTTTGTGACATGAAACTCCCATTTACTATGTTTTCCCTTAGTGGGAGAAGTGGTTTGACGAATGTGACAGTGACACCTGCCCATTTTCTCTAAAAAAAAAAAAAGACATTTATTGTGCAAGGTGGATGGAAAGGTGTTTGGTGTTTTCTGGCCACCAGGTATCCTAATAGCGATGAGGTAACTGGAGAGGCAGGAAGCAGGGAGGGAGGAAGGAAAAGGAAGGCAATCCACCTGAGAAGAAGATGCTAACATCCATGCCATCATGGTAGCAAATTGTCTCTGCTCAGACCTCCTTGCTCCCAGGATTATACTGGCTCTCATCTCTTCCACGGTTAAATATCCCAATTTCAGAGCATTTCAGCTACCTTCAGCTCTCATACCTCAGGACTTACTAAAACGTAAAGAAACTTTATGTTCTCCTTTGAGCGTCTGCAGGCCCATCTGTAGGCCAGGAGTTTTCAGCTGCTCCATCTGCCTCTGCTGACCTTCTGCTGGGCTCCCACTGAGGCAGTGGGGTCTGCTGCCCAAACCGGGCGCCTGGCGGAGCCTGTCATATGCTGCAGATGATGCCATAGGATGGGTCCAAGTCCTTGTGCTCCTGCTGGTCTTCATCCCCTTGCCTGCAGGCCACCCACTACTGGGCTCAGACACACCATTTCTCAGGTAGGGACACCTCCTCCTCACATCTGAAAAGCAAGCAAAAAAGGCTCCTGGAAAACCTCAGAGGACTTATACACTTACATCCTTCAGGATGTGGGGCTGATTACTCAGGAGGTGATTTTCTTTCTTCTGAGACAGTGCTAACAAATCACTAACTGGTCCAGCACATTGTTAGGAGGGATTGTGGTGCTCTGGTGCTGCCTTTCCTATGAGCCTTAAGTCAGAGGTCCTGACTATGTTTTCTCAGGCAAAACCAGCCTGGTCCTGAGAAACTTGTCGAGCAGCAAATGCAGCCAGCCATGCTTATCTTCCATGCTTTACTTGGTTATGTTAGCCATACCTTCGTGTCTTTAGCTGCTCTGCAGCGTCACCAAGCATTTTAAACAGGGGGGGACAAAGTTCATTCGGCAGGAGGATGCCCATACCTTCGTGTCTTTAGCTGCTCTGCAGCGTCACCAAGCATTTTAAACAGGGGGGACAAAGTTCATTCGGCAGGAGGATGCCCCTGTGCTATATAGTCCACAGCTACCTCTTATGGATGTTTTCAAGATGACTTAAATCAGTCAGCTTCCGTCAGACTCTTAGGTCAGGGCTCATATAAGATGAAAGCAATGTGAAAACTAAGACTGGTATTAGAGAATGGCTGTGTGCTGTTATGTAAAAAACTGGGGAACAACTTCTGCTCTGTCACTTCAACGGGGGGGAGAAAAATGCTTTCTCCAGTTATTAAGTATAATTTATACCTAATGGCCAAGGCAGGTAGCCCTGTGATTTCTTTTTTTTTTTTGTAATGAGACACTTCTGCATCCTTTAGAGGCATTAATTTATCTGGAGACTGCTAAAAAATACATAGAAATTCTGAAAAGTAAGACAGGCAAAGAACTCTTTTCCACTTTTGCACTTTTTTTGTGTGGTTAGAGAAAATATTTCATAGCATCTGTTTCCCAAATTGCAAGCCAATCTGCTTCAGTTGTAAAAACTTACTGTGTTGTGCATCATCCCCTGGAATCAGAGCTAATGAAACTTGACACAATAATACAATAGAATACAACCCCAATGAATAAAACTTTTACTTTTCTCAGAATAGTTACTGCAAGAAAACAAAGCCAAAAAGTTCATGCCTCGGTTTTCTTCTGGACCCTGTACAACAGGAATGTTCAGAAGATGCTTTTAAAGATTGCTTCTGCTTCCTGAGCAGCACTCCTACTGCAGAGACCCACAGACAGGTTCAGATGATACTGCTGTGTCATCAAAAGGCACTTCCAGAGGAATTTACATCCTCACACTTTTAACTGCTCCTCAGAATTTCTTAGTTAACAGATCATCACTTCCTGCCATCGCTTCTGGAAGTCTTGGTCTTTTGATCATGCCATCATGTTCCTGAAATGCGTAAGAAAATGGAGGCTCTGCATGCCTGCTCGATTTGGTGGGCACAACAGTCCTGAAGCGATCCAATCCAATCCAAACCATCCATCATTTTTGGCCTGCTCACAGTGAAACAGGCTTGTTGTTCAATTAAATGTTATTTGTAGTAGATGTCAGAACACCAGGTCTACTTCTGAGAGCCCAGCAATATATCTCAGAAATGACATGATGGAAGTCAATGGGCTGATCTTCCTGCTCTGCTGACGGCCTGGTCCCCAGGGTCCACTGAATTACATGGAGTTACTTCTGATCTGTATGAATGAAAAATGAGGGATGCATCTTTTCTTTGACTTGAGGCTATCAGTTAAGCAAAACTGGAATGGCAGTTATGCTGGCAATGGTGCCACAGCTGGGTATCTCACATAAGAATTTAGTTCTGAGAGATACAGATTTAGTCAGCAGCAAGTATTCATTGATTAAAATATTGATTGATGGATTGACTGATTAAAAAATTGGTTTGAGAGCAGCCCTATGGAGAAGGACTTGGGGATACTGGTGGATGAAAAGATGGACAGGACCTGGCAACGTGCCAACTGCATCCTCAGCTGCATCAAAAGCGGCGTGGCCAGCAGGTCGAGGGAGGTGATTCTGCCCCTCTGTTCTGCTCTCGTGAGACCCCACCTGGAGTACTGTGTCCAGCTCTGGAACCCCCAGCATAAGAAGGACATGGACCTGTTGGAGCGAGTCCAGAGGAGGGCCACAAAGATGATCAGAGGGCTGGAGCATCTCTCCTACAAGGACAGGCTGAGAGAGTTGGGGCTGTTCAGCCTGGAGAAGAGAAGACTCCAGGGAGACCTTATAGCAGTACCTAAAGTACTTCTTTAGGTACCTTCCAGTACCTAAAGAAACACTTCTTATCAGGGCCTGCAGTGGCAGGACAAGGGGCAATAGTTTTAAACTGAAAGACGATAGATTTAGATTGGATATAAGGAAGAAATTTTTTACAATGAAGATGGTGAGACACTGGAAGAAGTTGCCTAGAGAAGTTGTGTCTGCCTGATCATTAGGTGTGTTCAAAGTTGGATGGGGCTTTGAGCAACCTGATCTAGTGAAAGATGTACCTGCACATGGCAGAGGGGTTGGACTAGATGATCTCTGAAGGTCCCTCCCAACCCAAACCATTTTGTGATTCTAAGTATCCTGCTTCCTCAAATCTGGCTTGCTCACTTGTTGTAGGTGCAGTCTCTGACCCTATCAGCCAGAGAAGCGGATGTTAAAGGTATGGTTGCTGAAGAGGTTCCCAGGTGACTCCTTGTGTCCTTGAAATATTGACAAGAATCAAGATGGAAAAGAAAAAGTTGTTTCTCTTGAAGAGTTCTAAAGTGCTCTTGAATTGCCAAAAAAACAGAGCAAATGTTGCCAATGCAATAAATGTCTTTCTAATTTGTTGCGGCCCAGCCAAGAGCTCTTGCATCACAGTCCCTGTCAGAGCATATAAATCTGCAGTTCCACCTAAAAATCTGCCACTGCCACAGTATCATCAACTAGCTTTCTCCTCAGCACCACGCTTAATATAAACAATTACTAGGGGAACCTGAAGATGGAGTGAAAGGCAGGGAAGGTTTCAAACAATTCCTTTTTTTGAAGCAGTATTATTGTATTTTGAGAGTCAGAGTCTTTTTGGATTAGGAATAGAAAATCCAGTTTTGTATGTCAGCACGTATTCCTGGTTTGTACAGCGATACCCGGATATTTTCAGTATTGTTTCCTAGACTTTTTCATATGCAGTGTAACTTTTTATTTGCTTTTCTATCCAATTCCCACTGAATGGAAGTTTTTCACATGCTGTTGCCCCTCCTCCACTCCACCCCTCCAGTTCACGAGCAAGTTTACTGAACTCCCCAGCAGCTCGTGTTTATTTTCTTATCTTAAGTTAGAGTGCGAAATTAAAACACTTGATTTGTCCTTGGCAAGTTCAAATGCATATTATTTATACAGCACTGTAGGGGTCTGTAGCTCTTTGCGAATGAAAAGAAACTGAAATACCATGGCATGGGGTGACGCGCTGCTAAGGACTGCATCTTACAGGCCCTAAGTCCAGGCAAGATGGAGCAACACAGAGGCACAGCTTGCTTACCCTCACTGGGTGTGTTGTGGCCCCGTGCTCTGCTCCTCATACCTGGTGTGTCTAACTAGGACATTTCACTGGAGAGACATCAGTACCGTTGTGCTACCTGGGCACAGCCCCTGGGGAGACCCACCTTGGTGCTGGGTATGTTTCTGGCTCCAGGTCACACAAATGTTGCCAGCCAGGTTTTACGACAACTTGTGTGGGTATTGCTAGCAGTCAGGTTGCAGCGTCATTGGCCTCCAGGCGGAAAATCTGCCTTTATTCCCCTTTGCAGCTTGGTTTTTACAGAACTCCAGGCAGCTCCAACTGAGGCAAATAGCACCAGGGTAGTTCACCACACCAACGAGTCAATGTGATTATCATAAAACTGCAATATATTATTTAAAATCCTGTTATATATTTTTAAACCTTTCCATATAGCTTAGTTATTAGTTAAAAACTAAATTAATTAACAAAAAAATCTTTAGTATACAACTGTAATTAGTTTTAACCTTATGTTCAGGCTAAAAGCACACATTCAACAGGCTTCTGCAGTCTCTCCTAGTCTGTTAACAGAGAAAAATTTTTTTTGCCACTGCTGAATTTGAGGTGGGAATGAGCATACTAAATTGTGTAAACTTTAAGAAATTGAGAGCAGTAGTAAGTGAAAATAGAACATTGCACCATTTCTTTAGGCACAACTCTTAGAGTATGTACACACATTCTCGTTAATGTCTCCATACAAAGTATTTCTTATAAAAATAATCTACACAGCCTCTTGTCCAGTGTTACCCCTTCATCAATTCCTGCAGTTTCCTGAAAAATCAGTGCTGTTTCCAAATAATCAAGTTTAAATCAAGATAGAGCAATTTTGTGAACATAGTGTGTGAATTCAGGCATTTTAGAGCTGAAGCACTACCGTAAATTAAATTCTTTCACGTTTTTATTCCTTTGCTATGATACCAGGTAAGAGTTATATTTATGAACAAATAATTTGCCATCGATTGTTGTGACGTACCCTTTAGTTTTATGCCACAAACTTTAGCACATCCAAAGTCAGATTGTTCCAGTTTTAAGGCTGTCATGAAAACATTAAGCCTGTTTTGCAGGAGATGTGGAAGAAACATTCAGTCACTTAAACGTCTCTCCATTCCCCCTAAACATCAAAAAGTGCAAGTGAGAAACACTCACCTAATATACAAAAGTAGTGTCTAATAGCTGGAAAAGCTCTGAAGATCCTTTCAACTATAGAGATGGTTATCTCTGGGAGGACATTCCTCATCTTTTCCATATGTTCAAAATAAACTGTCTTCTGTGATTCTGCAGCTCCCTTGGCAGGAGAGGAAAAGTGTTGAAATATTTTGTTTCACAATTTTCCAGACCAAATGGTAACTTATCTGAAGGATACGTTACTGTATTATGCAGTACATAAGCTCACCAATTCTCTGCAAGTTGACAATAATTTTCATTTTTCATTACTTTATAGTCAGAGAGGTATCTTGCAGAGTTATCGTAAGCATTATCAGTGCAAATGGTGATAGGGAGCCAAGGACATGTGTGATTATAGCACGTTTTTTGCTTCTATGGAATATTTTCATGCAGTCTCAGTGCCTCATTGAAAGCAGTCCAGCAGACGACAGATTATTCCCCTCTCAGCTCTTTAGTGAGAGACAACTGTTTGAAACATTTTGATGTTACAATGGTGGAGTCGTTACTGGCCACCAAGAAAAATATGTTATTTAAAAAGAAGAATTTTCAAAACTTTAATTTTTATAGTGTTTGAAAAAAGCAATACAATTGGCAGCATTTGTTGTTGGCAACACACAGAAGCTTTTGTCCTACCAAGAGATGTGATTGTAGCTCTGAGTAAATCTTGGGAAATCACATCGTCTAATTTTCACCATTTCTTTGTGCACAAGTCTTGCAGTATGTACAGAAATACTCATGATTCTCTCAGTAGAAAATATTCCTCAAGAAAATAAACTGTTCACAATGAATTTGCCTCCCTAAGGAAGCAGGGGTAGCTTTTTGGTACAAATTTTTTGCTTCCTTAGCAGTCATCTTGTTGTCTGTGATTTCATGTGTTTGTTTTAACAATGAAGAGCATTTCAAGAGCTGCGTTCTTAGAAACTGTGTTAGATCTTTTTCATGATTCACACTCTTTGCATGCTGTTTTATCATGAGCAATGCAGAAACTTCTCCGTAAGTGACCATGAGCTGTCTGACACTTACTGCCTTCTTTACTGTTCCAAACTAGATCATTTCTACACTTATTTGGGAAAGCTGAAAACCTCTTCTTTTTTCTTTTTTTTCTTTTTTCTTTTTTCTTTTTTTTTTCTTTTTTTTTTCCTTTGAGGGAGGATTTTTCTTGACATTTTAACGGAACAGTATCAGCTTGGTTGTTGTCACAGTCCTGATCCACGGAGGGGTGTAACTTGAGCAAATAAAAGTACGTAAGTAAAACTTAAACTAGCCTTTAAATCATGATGATTTTGTCAGCTTTGAAAACCTTGTGTACTAGGCTGACTGATCCCACAGTCTGCACACAGTACAGACAGTATTTGGTCCATGACATATATACAAGACAAAACCACTATACATACCAAATTTTTTTCTTATCTAGAATCACAAAAGAGCAGCAGCTCTTTTGGTAGGTGGATGACTTTGGAAATTATTTTCACACACGTTCTTGCTTTTAATTCAGAATGGAATTTATTGTTGTGCAGATTTTGAAACAAAATTTAGGACCCTTTGTTGCTAAGAATGTTGCATAAGTGTAATACATTATTGTTTAAGATCAAGAATGCAAGACTTAATCTGAAAAAGAAGGTGTGGAAAAGTCTGGGGAGGTTCCCACAATGGGATTTTAATTTATGAGGGACTCATCAGAGGACCTGTCTCTAAGGGAAGTGCCGGTGGAAGAGGTTATGGGCTCCATATGCGCAATGAACAATGCCAAGTCATGAGGACCAGATGATATTTACCCAATGGCTGTAGAGGAATCGAAGGATGAGATAACTGAACTCTAACATTTGAACTCCTTCTCTGTAATAGAAGAAGAGCAGGTCCTAAGAAGGTCAGCAAAGGTGAGTAAAGGGATGGAAGAGGCTTCCACATATGCAGTGAGTGTGTGAGCAAGGCTTTTCAGCTTGTAAAGGAAACCACCAAGGGAGAGTTGAAGTGGGACTCTTTGCTGTCCTGGGTGACAAGACAAGGGGGGAACAGAGACAGCCTGATCATTGCCCTTCCCAGCTTGAAATCTGGCATTCAGCCCATCTAGCAAGCACTAGCTTCAAACAAAAGAGGGTGGATTTTAGTACACTGTCATCAGATCATTTTGTTTCTTAGCCCATCATTGGTCTGAAATCCTGTTACCCTGAAACCCAGCGTAGCAGCTCAGAGGACAGCAGTGACACAGTACGGGGATGCCTCCGAGGTCTCAGCTCCTGCTCTAACAAGACTATAGAGCCTGGATGAAAATTCCCAGCATGAGATTTCCACTTAAAAACTTCTAAGCTTTGCCAGAAAGATATGGCTTGATACAATGCTTCAAAGCAGTATCATTCACAAAGTGCCTACTGAACCTTTTCCAAAAACATATTATGGCCTATATGTAGGAAGCCTTTATTGTTTACACAACTGCTAGTTAACATTTTCTGATCATTTCGTATTTGTTTACGAGATTTACAAATGCAAAAACCAGAGGCCTGAGGTAATGTAATGTTTGATAGATAAAGTTTCAAGCACAAAGACATTGCCATGTCTTCTTTTTTTTTTTTTCAGTTGTGTGAAACCTTTTCTTCCTGATATCAGATTTAGTATTTACTTAAAGATAAGGATGAATCCTGTGAGGAAAAGAAGGTGATTGCCTGATCAACAAACTTATTCTCTCATTCATTGAGTCTTCCACTTCCTCATATGACCAGCGAATGAAATAAGGTGTAGTTGAGGCACCCCAAGCCAACAAGCAAAGAAAAGGTGGCTGAGGATGCAGAAAGGACAAGGAGGAGACAGTACTCTGGAGAAAAAGGCAAGAAGTAGCTTGGGAATAAAAGCCCTCTAAGGGAGCTAAAGTAGGAGAGCGTGGCCGTAGTTGTCTTTCTACACAATATGCCCATCTGGGTCTCAGGTACGATATATACCAGCACACTGGACTTTAATGTTGCGCTAGTTCTCGTTTCTCTCCTTTCTTTTTTATTTTTTTCATTTTTATTCCCCTACCCAAACCAGATATTGTGAACTCTCTGGGGCAAAGACCTTATGCTATGTGGTTTAAACAGAGCCTAGCACAGAGTATCCCTGACTCCGTCACCAGCATGTGCTTTTGCAAATAAAAACCAATAAGAGAGGGTAGTTGGAGATAAAACCCTGAAATCAGGTCTTGATGCTCGGAAAAGATGCTTCTTTGATATTTGTTTCTGTTATTATTATTATTAATTTAAGTAAACAAAAGCATTAGTTCACCTCATTAAAATCAAAGAGAAAAATCTGAGAAATGTAGTTCAGCAGCCAAAGTCTCAAAATCCACCTTGAAATCTTACTGGCTATCTTCTTGAGGGAGGTGTAAATCTTCCTTTTGTTGGCTTTTATTTCTGAATTTGGCTCTGCTCCTGGAAATCTTCCCTGAGAGGCCTCCACTTGCTATAAATGTTGCAAAAGAAGTCTTGCTATTTGCAATGCTGTTCTAATTATTTTTTTGACAGGCCAAGAGTTGCCTTGTGGCCATCTTGAGAGAGCCTTGGTTCTGTCTTTCTAATTCATCATTTGGAGTCATTCTGGAGATCAAGCTCTCACTGCCAATCAAAACAACTGTGTATCTCAGGGTTGGGCCTTTAGTCTGTCTGTGTCCCGGCAGACTGAACTGAAGATTTCCATCTGATGGTTGTGATGCAACACAGCAGATTCCTTGCTGGGAAGGCAAGGAAAAAGAGGCTCAAATAAAAGTGGAATGGAGATAAAGGGAGGCTTGGCCAGAGGAACCCAGGAAAAGTGTTTGCAACTGATCTTTTCCTTGTGCTCTTTGTCTGGGATCCCGCTCTAGGAGGGATCTGTGCCTTAATTTTGGAAGAAGACCTAGATGTCCACTGTACTCTTTTCCAAACAACAACTGAAGGATTCTGCCGGAAATGCAGTGACTTTTTAATGGGTATCTATTTTTGCTTGGATAAGTGGATGGCCTGGGGGTGCCTTTGAGAAAGAAATGCTGTCAGGAAAACACACCAAGGGCTCATTGTCTCACAGTGGATCAGATCGTTTTGCAGTAACAAGGCAGGAAGTTCAAGCTAGATGGCTAGAAGAAGTCATCCAGAAAAAAAAAGAAAGAAAGAAAAAAAAAAAATGAAACCCCATGGAGCTCAAATACAAATGTTTGTTTTACTCTGAGGTTTGTGCTGAGCACAATCCAGCTTGCAGGCACCACAGAGGTGCTCAAAGCAAGGAGACTGATAAATGAATGAGTTTCAGGGGGCAGGAAATACGATGCCATCTTTACTGGGTGCAGCTATAAGGCTCCACTGTAACCTTTGAGCTCTGACTGCAAAGAAATGTTGTGCAACCCTGTGCGACACTATCGCAAGGTTTACCAGCTAGGGGCAAAGAGGAGGGAAGGGAAGAGAAAGGGGGCAAATAACATCGTTACTTACTTTGGTTTTAGTTCAACATTTAACTTTTTTTTTTTCCCCTCTGAATTAGTTTCAATAAAACGTGCATTGCTCGTGGAGCTCCTTCAATAAAAAAGTCACTGTTTGTTAAATGATAACACTGAACAGACTCCAGGCACTCCATTTTCTTATCTTAGATATACAGTGGAGCATAACTCAAGCAAAGGGGAGAAGTTAATGCATCTGTAACACTAGGTAACAGAAGCAACAGTAGCATGTTAGTGTAGTAATAACTCTCACATGTGGAATATCTGAAGATGGGTTTTATTGAATTCAGTTTATTTAACCAGGATAAACCCTTGAGATATGGATCTCATTTACAAGATGGTGTTGGCAAGAAGGCAGATTATTACAAGCACATGTGGAAGATAAGTATAAAACAAAAAGTGAAAGACCTGTTTATATTTTTAATTAGAATCCTTTTATCACCAAAAATATTAAGGGAAAAGGAAGGCATTAGATATAACTACTACTCGTTGATATTAATAGCTATGGTCCTTCCTACTTATATAGCACATTTCTTTCCTGGGTATCATAATGATAAAGAAAATAAAGGCAAAATGTCTTCCCTCGGTGCACATCAGGCCTAGCTAAGCCCATTTAGTTCAGGGACTTTTTACAGATCCCCATGAAATGGTCCACAAGGACCCAGTAATTGTCTCAGAGGAGGGAGAAGGAGCGGTGCAGAGCTGCGTGGCGTGGAGAGGGCTGGGGTGGAGAGCCTCACGTTTGAACGTGCTACTGAAGTGTAGTCATGTCTAGGTAATGCTGACACGTTAGGGCAAAAGCCAAGGAGAACACAATGTACGGCTGAAATTTCAGGAGAATTACAGTAGGCAGAGTGTAAGTATTCAAAGTGGAATTTGACTAGGATTAACCCCTTTAATCTTGCTAAAAATACTACATGATCTTTCATGAGCACAGGCATTCGAGACTTGACTTTTGCATTTCACACAAAAGGCATTAAAACTTATGTTTATATGAATGCATTTTTTGAAATAGTTACCTTTCAAGTGACCTCTGAACAGATACTGACCACATTAAAGTTATATGTGGTATGCTGGCACTCGAGGCTGCGAGGTGATGGAGTGCTTTTCTTTTCACAAGGTGATTTTGCTTGATAATCAAATGTCTCTGGTAGGTAAATAAAAAACCTCTCTCCTCTATTAGAGAGTTATTATGTTGTGTTTACAATGTATTCTTTTGGTCTGTAGTTAACATACTTTAAATACTCTTAAAGGCAAACAGCTGCCTTCCAGCCAATGACATTTTCGGGCAATCAAGTTGCATATTTTGCTCAGAAGTGTCGTGCTGAGTCTGCTTCTCTGCTTTCCCTCTGCACGGCAGGTTTCCCCCTCCCTGTGCAGAGAGCTCCAGGCAGCACAGTCTGACATCTTTTTCATCTATGGGACAGAAAGAAGACCAGGCTTGTCCAGCCATGCTGGGGTATGGCAACTGCTGGGATTAATACAACAGGACACGACACTATTACAAAAGGATGTTGTCCAATGAAAAAAAATTAATAAGGAAGCCTTTTCTGAATGGGAACCTCCAAGATTTGCTGATGGATATTAACCTAAGCAGTAGGATGCTCTGCTGGGGCCTCCATAGCAAAACAGTGTATTTTAGTTTGGTAGGATGTCCACAATGGAGACTATCTGTTGGGTTACCACTGCAAAAGTGTTTACAGGCTACAGGGTGTTCATGGACCATATTTTGCTGATCATTTTTATGCAGCAGCAGCAGTAGAAGCTCAGCCCTCTACTTGTCTGTTGGGATTTGCCCCTGGTTTTCTGTTGGTAGCCCAGCTACATAGACAAGGATGTCTAGGTGGCCTCTACCTACCATGCACTCATAAGCAAGACCCTCTCATTTGCAGGAGAGGTATAACTGTGGGTGGCAGACATCAAGGGCATGTTGGTTGCCTCTGCAGGTGATCCTCTTAGCTTTCCTTTTATTTGTGGGTTTTTGGGTGCTTGAACCCCTGAGAGGCCAGGTCTTGTGTCTTGCCGGTGGTGGAGTGGTTGCTAAGGGCTTCTCAGGGCTCCTGACTCCTCAGGTCTTACAAATTTTCTTGCCATTTAACTTGCACAGCAGGCTCCCTCCAAGTCACTGCCTGCAGCCATTTGGTGGCAGAGCAAAACGTTGCCTGGGGGTATCTGCTTGAATTAATTTGCTTTGGCTGTATTTGCACCTTTGTGTATTTGTTTCCCATTTGAGCAGTGACATTTATTGGCACAAATGTGCCATGGAAAGCCGATTTGGGGAGGAATGTCAATATTTGCTCTGAAAAACAACCAGACCCCAATTCAAAAACATACTAACTTTAAGTACATGGATGTGTCTCATTGGCTTTGT
The DNA here is from genome assembly GCA_011801015.1 of Ardeotis arabs. Taxonomy (NCBI): domain Eukaryota; kingdom Metazoa; phylum Chordata; class Aves; order Otidiformes; family Otididae; genus Ardeotis; species Ardeotis arabs. Next base: position 16,114 of record JAAGAY010136994.1, on the reverse strand, counting down.
TGAATGAAACCTGATGCTGGGAACAGAAGCAATGCCATGAGCTTTCACTGACCAATTAAGACAAATTGGTCATTGCCCAGCCTGAGTTAAGATTGTTCAGGATCTATCCTCACTGTACTGAATTTGAAGAGATAAAATACATGCCAGGGATTTGCACATATTTGGGGAAAACATAGCTCTATCATGTCTACAGAGAAAAAGAAAGAGGCAACATAGTTGGTATGAGTAATTATTGCAGCTTTAAGTCTCTACAAAGGCTGCAGTGAAAAGAGAATCTGAAAAGAACATCACTGTTGAAAATATGCTGAAAATATGCTAGAAATAATGCTGAAAACTCATGTTTGGGGAGTCATATCCACTGCTAGGTCTTCACAGGTGTGTCAGTAAAACAGACCAGGACTGTCAGGACAAAACCATGGCTTTTATGTAATCTGTAGTTTTCTAAACTTCAGTGATAGGGGCCTTGCAGTCCTTGCTATGAGTAGCTTGTGATTTTTTTCTGATACTTACTATGTGAATTATAACATCTGTGGGGAAATATGGTTCCTTGACGTTCCTGTACTACAAGAACAGCTCCAATGAAATAGTATGAGGCTCAATGCTGAAATCATTGTGTTAAATTAAGCCACAATAATAAAGAGTTAATATAGGAGCACCATAAGTTCCTATATTAAAGTTGCCTAATGTTTTACATTATAAAAAAATTCCAACCATTTTTCCTTTTCAGAGCTTATCGTAGCTTGCAGCAAGCAAATTATGAAATTTGGCAAGGGGCAGATTTGCAGTTAGGAAGGAGCTGCTTGCTATCTCTGAAAAAAAAATTGTTCAGAGGTGCCTGGACCCTGTAACGTAAAAAAACAAACCCACCCTTTGCATTTTATTATAAACTGTAGAACTTTTCTGAAGTTTCTGAGCATGCAAGGCCAGCTGAGCACACCCCAGCCCCTTCCAGGACTCTGCCCAAGGGAATGGGCTGCCCAGGTCTCTTTACTAAAGGACAAATCCTGGAGAAATGAAAAAGGGAGACTGATACGCCTGCCCCCAGAGATTTCCTAAGTGTGAAAGGTGGTAGTTTAAGCTATTCATGGAGATTGAGAAGTTCCTGATCCATGACATCCTGACATCCCTTGCTGAATTCAGCCTCAGCTGCAGACTGACCCTAAACTCTGCCTCTGGCAAGGTTTTACAGCCATGTTGCTGGAAACAGGTGCTGCATCTCAAAAGGCCACCTTAGGTGGCTGTAGTGACTTCACACCCTGGTTTGTTGCATGGAGCTCCACTCCTGCAGAGGCTGCTCCAGGGAGGACAGCCTGCCCAAACTCAATTTGCCTCTTGTTTTGGACACAGCTAAATCATATTCTCCATCTTGATTTTCAGCTGAAATGTGACTTCCTTGCTGTTTTGTGAAATACAACAACCCCTGTCTCCTCTTCTCCCCCTACTCCTGAATTTGAATATCATGTAGTTCAAATTTACCCCTATGGCCAAGTTCAACAAATTAGCAGCCAGAAATTTTAATCAGATATTTAATCTTTCAACCATGTAAGTGAGATTTTGTGTTTACAGTGGCAGTAGGCCAGCTTAACCTCAGAGAAGAAAGTTTGTTAGTAGTGTCCTTGAAGCTGGGGAGCCAGAGGGGAGTGACTCCACAGAGCAGGTCCGTCTGACGTGCAGCTCAAAGGCAGCTGTAATCAGTATCTACAGCTTTGCATGGAAAGCCAAGGAAGAAAATATAATCTTTGGAATATTGCTGATAACTACTCTGTGCATTCAAAATTGTTTAGAGTAGTGAACAAGAGAATAAAGCTTTGGTGACAGGAGGCCACTGCAGATGAACTTACAACACACTCAGCTCCTGAATTTGCCAAATCCTGGAGTAACAGGCAGCATCTTCCTGGATCAGACAAATGCCAGTAGCAGAGTTAATGAATCTTCCTGTTTCAGTAGCGACTTGCACAGATGTATGCCCAAGTGTAGGCATATGCACATGATTCATTCCCCATGCTCAGTTTGTAGGGATCTCACCTGCTGCCCAAAGCAGTGCATGAACAAAGTGGTTCTCATAGTCTTATCCCTGGAAACCATGTGGCAAAGTAGAATACGTGAAGTGCTTTTCAGTCATACCTGGTGATCACCTTTATGACTGGAAGCTAGAGGTCCAGTACTTTGACAATGATTTTGCTGTGTGTAGTCACTGAAGGTTTATATTCAAAATGTTCTTACATTAAAGCCAAGGGCTGAATGCTTTAAAGTCTGGGAGCATTTGGTTGTCATCAGAGCCTAGGTGGGGTGGCATAGTATCATTTTCTGATTTGCCCTAAGTACAAACCTGAGTTCTCTGGAGCTCTTAAGCAACCTCAGATTAGGACAGGAATCTTAACTTCAACGTTCAGACTTCTCACATAGAAATACAAAACCCTTTAGGGGAAAAAAGCCTATTTCCTCAGTGCAGATGTGTTTACAATCAGTGATTCACATCAGCTCATCAGTATTCCCAGTGGTGAAATAGCAGTTTGGGAGGCATTATAGTTCTGTACAGGGACTCTAAAAATTATTTAACTTGGCTATTTGGTGGGCATTTTTCTGGTAGCCATATGAGAAATGGATGCTAGAAGATACTGTTTATACTTCATTAAAGTCTGGAGAGGGTATAACACTGTGTACCAGGGTCAAGTTTTCAGTACCTTGTGAACTCTGGCTCTTGGTTGGAGATTCAGACAAATTCTGTCTGAGATAGGGCTGCTTTTTAGGAAGGATGTGTGTATAGTTCCTGTCTTACAGATTGACACAACCTTTGTGATTTCTAAGTAAAACATACTACTTTATGGTCTTCCAAAATGTAAATGCTTCCTATGTCTTTGATTGCTACAGTTTAATTGCGGTTGTTGTTCACATGCCTTGTTTAATATGATTAATGTCATAACAAGTCTGCGGACATTCCTCAGTTCTTTACCTTGACAGTGGAACAACACTGGTGACAAAGTGCAGGTTAGGGCATAATGGATCTCTCTTTTTTTTTTTTAAGGGATTACCTAAGAGTGCTTACAAAGATTTCAGCCTTGGCATTTACTTATTGGATAATTGTATTCGTCTTTATTTCCAATGGGTATTTCAATTTCTTTCTAGAACTGTGAGAAATGTTGCTTCCGAATTAAGCTGTGTTAGCACATCTGCTGTATAAAAAATTAGCCATCCAATGGCGAGAAAGAAGTATAGAGTATATACTAACCATAGGCATACTGTAGATCAGAACAGATGTCCTTTTGCTCAGGCCAGTATCTGATGGGAAGACAAAATATGACTGTATGTATCAGGGATATTAATTAGCATGAGAGATGTCACAATTTGGATTGGGGCCAGGACACTAAACTGAAGCCACTTTAGTGGCATTGATGGACGATCTCTCCTTGTCAATAGATAGAAAACAGCCATCCATTTTAATCCTCCTGGATCTTTCTTCAACATTTTACACTCCTGATCTGAAGATACTCCTATTTCACTTGATAGTGTTAACAGGGGGCCAGGATAATGTACTAAATGGCCAGGTCCTTCTTGGAGGGATGCCAGTGACTACTAGAGGTAGAAAGCTATGTTTCTGCTCTTGGACTTTGCATTTATCAAGACCCTGTATGGTCCTACTTCTTGACTAATGTGGCCAAGATGACTTTATCTGGATGAGAGCAATACATAGATTAAGGCTATGTCCTGAAGGGTAAAGCCAGTGATGACCCAGGAGATACTGACAGGAGAAATGTTTTTTGAGGAGTTGGCATCAGACGGGCTCCCCGTAGTGGGAGGAACGCACCAGAGTTGGTCAATCACTCCAATGGATTGAGTGCTCTTGTGTTCCTCGCTATTTGCAGAACCATAGGGATCACTGAACTGAATGGTATCAACTTTGTGATTTGCATGCAAGAGAGGAACACCCAAATTAGTCTTGACCATCAATAGTCCACAGTAGTTTTAGCAATCTGTGCCAGTGTTTAACTGCCCTTGTCATTAGAAAAATTTAATTTTATTTTTGAAAGAGATACCCCACAATGCAATTTTGGCCCGCATTGTCTTGTTCTACCTGTAATGAACAAAAAATAACTTTCTTTTTCACTCTTTTCTTTGCAGCTGCATTTTATATGTTTGAAAAGTATCATCACATCTCCCTCTGGACTAAACAGCTATGAGGGTTTTTTCATTCTTTCTCTATAAGTCGTGGTGTCTAAACTTCTGGTTATTCTTGATTTTCCTTAGTTAGTCCAAGTCTTTTGTGAAATGTCTGCTGAATGTGGACACAGTTAGTTGGAAGATGCCTTCTAGGTGCTGAGTAGAGTGGAAGGATTTCTTGACCTTGACAGGCTGGAGAGGTGGACCCGTGCAAACCTCATGAAGTTCAATCAGGCCAAGTGCAAGGTCCTGCATGTGGGTCTGGGCAATCCCAAGCACAAATACAGACTGGGCAGAGAATGGATCGAGAGCAGCCCTGAAGAGAAGGACTTGGGAGTGATTGTGGATGAGAAACTCAACACAAGCCGGCAATGCGCCCTTGCAGCCCAGAAGGCCAACTGCATCCTGGGCTGCATCAAGAGGAGTGTGGCCAGCAAGGTCGAGGGAGGTGATTCTCCCCCTCTACTCCGCTCTGGTGAGACCTCACCTGGAGTACTGTGTCCAGTTCTGGAGTCTCCAACATAAGAAGGACATGGACCAGTTAGATTTAGATTAGATATAAGGAAGAAATTTTTTACAATGAGGGTGGTGGAACACTGAAACAGGTTGCCCAGAGAGGTGGTGGATGCCCCATTCCTGGAAACATTCAAGGCCAGGTTGGATGAGGCTCTGAGCAACCTGATCTAGTTGAAGATGTCCCTGCTCCTTGCAGGGTAGTTGGACTAGATGACCTTTGAAGATCCCTTCCAACCCTAACAATTCTATGATTCTTTGAGTCTTAAATAAAACATGCCCTTTTAAAAATCCCCTCAATTTAGAGGATTTTTTTTTTGCATTAGTATCATAAAATTGACTGATCCTCAATGTGTGGTCCCCCATATTCTCTAGTTCATTTCTGGAAGAACAGTTGCCTGTTCAGTTCTTCCCCCTTCTTGCATTTTGACAGCTGAGAATGTCTCTCTAGCTGTAGCACTTTACTCTAGTCCTTACTGATAATATTATTTTTAATACTGTTTCTTCAATGTGTAAAGATATTTTGAATTCTAATCTAGCCTCCCAAAATGTTTCCAGCCTCTTCCAAGAAGCGAGAATTCCCGTCTGACATTTTCCAAGTTTTTAATAAAATTGTTGACCCAAGATGGACCCCTGTGGAACTGCAGTCAAAGAAACTTTCCAGTCTGGCAATGATCTATTTCCAGCTACTTTCTGAGTAGAGTTTTCCAAGTGGCTGAGCACCTGCCTTACAATAGTTTTGACTAGCTAATGTTTTCTTATGATTTCCATAGGAAACTGTCATACAAGACAGTGTCAAAAGCTCCAGATATGTGACATCAACTCACAAAGACCTACATCCTGCCAGAGAGGAAAATTAAGTTGGGCTTAACAGAGCTAGTGTTTGTTTGATGAAGCCATGTTCCTCTGCAGCTATTATCTCCTACCTAGGTTGATGGTCATCTGATGATCTGGCTATATTATTTTGTTCTATTGTTTTTCTGGAAATAAAAATCAAGAAGACAGGCTACAGTTCATGGACTTCTTAAAAAAAAAAAATAGTATATTTGCTCTTTTATGCTACCCTAGAACTTCTTCCACCCGTCAGAAGTTTTCAGATCACTGAGATTGACTGTAAATTTATTAGAGTTAATTTCACCAGGTGAAACCCATTTGACAATGTCTAACTGCATAGCAGGTAATAATCTGCCATTTTCTACTTTATCCCTGACTAATGGGGTACTAAAGACTTTTGACCAGTGAGTTTTTTGCCAGCAGTGTTAACTCCATTCGACATTTGATCACAGTTGATTCTTTTTGTGAAGACTGAAATTAAAAAAAAAAAAACAAAAACAGTTTGGATCAATATACTTGCTGAACAATGTCTCATTATTATTTTACATCCCTTGGAAGTTGTGCTATGCCTTAACATTTCAGATTTTCTCTCTATGACAAGTGATGCTCCTTATATTCAACCTCAGTAATGTGTCATGTTTTTCACTTTCTTTTTTATTCTTGGATTTAGGATTATTGAAGAGGTTTAGCAAGAGAATGCCCACTTCTATCTGGAGCTTGTCAAGACACTTTCTTCCACCCTAACAGTCAGCGGTCTGGCTCCAGCGATTCATGCCTGTGCCATTTCCTGGTCAGGCTACAGCAATGCTATATGTAGCATTCAGAGAATCAATGTGTGCAGAAAGTGGTCCTGTGCTTTCTCAGTGGCTGAGGATATTCCAGATTTGTCATATTTGTCCCCTATTCCTTTGAATGGCCTCCCATCAGGATTTGAATCAAGTTTATGGCCTTGTTAACCATCCCCATGTTCTCCTAGCCTGGGTGGAGAATCTAAAATGCTTGCATTTAAGCTCTGGGATGAAAGCTGTCGTCAAAGGTCCTCTACTCTAACAGGATCCTTGATAAGAAAGGGAAAACCATCCACACAGAAAGCGAGGACTTTTCAGACCTTGACCAGTGGCAGGGAATGAAATGACCTCTCCAAGAGCTGAGCTTACTTCTCTCCTCAGTTGGTACTGGTGAGACTTTCTGTATTGCATCTACGTTTGTGTCTAATTCTAGATTACCTTCCCCTGCACACTTTCTGCTGCTGGAAGAGGGAGACATTTCTTAATACATCACTGCAAGAAGCTGAGATAGTCCCATGACAAATGTAATTTTGGAGTGCGTACAGAATAAAATAGGATAAATAAACCATAACTCAAGAATTTTAGCATGAGTAGGACTTTGCTTTGTTATATACGGCAATTGTCACATTGTGAATAATTTGGGGAAAGTGGAAAAATTCTCAAATTATTAGTTTGATCTTGGTACTTTGCCACAAGACTGCTGGGAATTTGGGGGTTTTGTTCTGGGAACGGGAATGGTGGGCGGGCGTAGGAAGGTATTACGAGGAAGCGAGGACTTATCGGGTGAAAAGACAGAGATTAAGATTAGAGGTTTATGACACATGATGATTCTCAAAATGGCACCAAGAGCTTCATTACGTGACTGTCAAAATCCTCAGACCCCTGCAAAAGGGCTTGTGCAGAGGGCTACTGCAAATGCTTACTGGCTTCTATGCCATGGATCCAGCTGCCTGAGATGGTAGGGGAAAGCATACAGCATCACTGTCATTCCTGAATGTGCGTTAGCAGCTACAAAGCCCAGCCAGAAGCCTGGCCAGCCAGCTCCATGTGGATGACAGCCCTGAGGACCACAGATGCCTTGGGGAGTGCACTGAACTCACAGTGTCAGACCAAGACAAACAGCACACCACGTTGTCTAGATCTTGCGTAGTGTCCACCAAGCTGGCACTTCTATCTAAAGACCTCCCCAGAAAAAAAGAGAGGACAAATTGTACTGAGGACAAGAAAACATCATAGGGAACATTTCCCTAGCACAATGCCCATCCTTTGATTCAGTTGCTCTGCGACCAGTAACATCTCCCTTGTTTTCATTACTGACAGACAAAAGAGCAGCAGCTTTAAAGATTTTCAAGGCGTTTTTTTTTTGAGAGCTAGCCGGACACAGGACCCAAGTAATCATCCTTAGAGGTTTACGTCATCTTCTGGTGTTTTGCCCATCAAAATAGAGCCTGCTTCAAAGAAATTACATAGCCCCCTCGATGGCAAAGTGCACGCACTGGGAGAGAGCTCTTGGATTTCTGACTGCTTCACAGCACAAGTCCTTGCCTCAGAGAAACTCAAGTTTACCAGAAGCCCTTCAATTATTTTTTGTTTCGTTTCCCCAATGCCCACCAGATTAGAACATAGCTTGGCAATGTCACTAGAAGAAAGAGAGAGAGAAAAGAAAACAACAAAAACCCAGCTGCCAGTGTTTCAACTACAAATGTGATTGGAAGGGTTTGTGAAACTTGCCATAAAAGTACTTCAGAAAGAAATGTTCTTTTCTTTGTATGATTTTTGGAAAGTTTCAAATTTCAGCTGGTACTGTGAGCAAAATCAACACGTCAATGGCAAAACCTCTGGGTAAGATTGACAGGTGGGGAAATCTGACGAGCCCTCATCTGAGCTAAAGAGATCTCTGCTGTGTGTGTGTGCCGGTGGACGAACTCCTGCTCTTGCTTGACAAAGATAAGGGTCTTTTATAGTAAAATGAAAACAAGGAATCAAAGGGTGCGAATCAATCTTCTAGTATCTCATCCTGTCTATGACTTGATCAAGGGATATTCCTGACTCCCAGCATCATAGACAGGATGGGAAGGGAACGTGTGGGTTGCTCAGTTTATTCCCTTGCAGCTGCCTGTAAGTATAAGGAGATTAACTTTCATGGACATTCATGATTTAACAGAAAACGGTGCTAGGTACTATGATGTTACTGACCTCAAATTGTGACATTCTCTTAAACACCAAAAAAATTTTTAAGTATCATTAGAATGGGCCCGCATCCTGATGTAGTGGCCCACAGGCACACATTTTCAAGATTCCCGTTGTAAACACGAAGATAGAGAAATTGAGATTGTCATATAATTGTGTGATTCTTAGAGGCTGTAAGAACTAAAACCAGAATCTAACTAACTGGAGTTTTGATTTAACTGGAAGAACAGACAGCATTGGCACTGTACACTTTCAGTAATTTTTATACTTGCTCCATCTTGCACCTAGATAGATACATTTCTATATTTTAACTATGCCACTGACCCTGACTGCTATTCTTCTAAAGCTCATTGTAAAACTTAAATACATGCAAACAGCTATGTAAAATAGGCAAGGTTGTTAGCTCTTTTCTGCTGCTTTTTCTTAATGATAATTATTTACATCTAGTGGTTGTAAAGCTATGTACTACGCATAATATTGTGCCTATGACTTGGCAGTGATTTTTGGCTGAAGAAAGACTGGCAGAAGGACTGCACGATGTTCAGTGAGAAAAAAAAAAGAGATACTTTGGAATATTTTCTGGAATTTTCAGGAGAGGAGCACCCAAGTGACACTTGTTCAAATTCAGTCATGTGTGATTAAATCTGTTTTTTGATGCATTCTAGTGGTTTCCAGAAAGAAACACATATCCATGTCTGCTTGAGCTCTGAGTTGATCATTTCCTTGTATTTCTGTTCTGGCTCTGGGTGTCCATCACCCTCCACTCCCTGTTCCTGCCCATCTGTGAAACTCATAAAGCCAGATTTAAACACAGTAATGTACACAGGCAAATAATGACTTGGAAGTGCTTGAAGGAAAGGATGTGCTTCATGACTCAAGTGTTTATGTTGTCCTCAGCAGAAAACACTGACAATGAGAGTCCTCCACATGGTAAAAAAGTTGCCAGCTTTTCCACAAAAAAAATCTCAATCTCTTGTGTTATCACCTTTAAAACAAAATACAGAAAATCCTGGGGAGGTTTCACCTCGGTGTGTTGACTTAGTTGTATTTAAAAATGAAAGTCTATAAGCAAAGCTTCAATTTGTAAGAGATTAGTGGGTTTTCAGCCAAAATGGGGTGAACAGCACAGTCTGCAGCACAGTCTGCAGCACAAATATCACATCAAGCCTTAGGATCTTCACTAAACACGAAGTAGTTCTGGAGAATAGAAGTCTTCCTGCTAAGATCTAGCCGTTTTTCTTTTCCCCCACAGGAATTCCATGAAGTTACAGAAAAAAATGATGAGGGATATCTTTGGTGAGTGCTTGTTCTGCTGCAGAGGACCTATCTGAAAGCTGAGTGCCTAGGACAGATGCTACCATACACTACAAATGAAAGTACAGCACTTAAAGGAAGACCTTTGTGAGGAAGTACATACAGTCAATTAGGGACGTAGGACCATGCAAGTCACGTAGTTTTCTAATTCAGATTTCTTCACACTTGTACCTAGGAAGATAAGAGATAGATGGATCCCACCCTAGTTTATTTATCTGTCCTTATGGTATTCAGTGAGAAAGCTGAGGAGTAATCCAGCTTTTTGGGAAATATTGAAAGGAATTCTTCCCTGTCTATGCAAATGACTGAGTTACTTGTTCACTTGAGCAAGACTTGGACCAAATCATCATGGGAGGTGGAAGAAAAACATTGCCAAGAGAGAAGTGGCAGTAGCTGGAGAGATGGAAACATGAGAAACTTTCATTTGATATTTAATGAAACATCTATTGGTGAACATTTTGAGTATTTTTATTTGCATAAATAGGAGGAGAAATTAAGCTGCTTTCACAGTATAGAAGTGAGGAGAGAAAGGGAGTGCCTGCCCAGTGGTTGTGGAGCTGGCCTGAAAGAGCAAAACCAGGGTCCAGTGCTTGATACAAGAAATACTTAACATAAAAATGCCTGAATATCCAGAGTGAAGGCTCCAAATATGATTCTCCTGGTGTTTTCACTGCCAGCAGGCTTTCTAAAAAAGGACTGTCTTCAGGAAATGGCTCTCATCTTTCAGGTGAATGTAGGATCTTCCCTCCAACCATGGCTTGAAGTCTTTAGGTCTTTAACATGTAAAGCTTAAGTTAAAGTACTTTCCTGGGCATTTTTCTGAACTAGCTAAGGTAGATCCACAACTGAGGTACTTAACTCTCTACATGCCTCGTACAGATGCTGTAGGCACCTAACTTTGGGCTACAGATCCTCCCAAACAGCAGAATGTCTAAAAAATCAGTGGATCTTAGCCACCAGCTAAGCCACCAGCTGCCTTGTTGGTGTCCCCCAACAAAGGTGAAGTCTACTTGAAAATGAAATTGATATTTCCAGACACAGCATGCAAAAGAGCTTGAAAACATGGCCCTGAAATTCCTTGGTTCATAAAAACTGCCTTCACCTGCAGACAGCCATAGACATTAGCTCTGAAGTTAAATCTCCATGTTCCTCTCACACGTGAAATGTGCTGCCATCCTGTTAGCTGGAAGCCACTGTTGGGGCCCAGGTGTGGCTGTAAGGATGAGCGCTCACTGGTGGGATGTCCTGAGGCCAACAGATTGGCCCTGAACATCAAAGAAAGATATGTGAACATGTTTTCTAAATTTTCTATTAACCAGAGACACTGCAATATCCATTGCTACACAGCCCACATGCTTCAGGACATGGTTTAATGGATATAGTGGTGTTAGGTTGATGGTTGGACTTGGTGATCTTGGAGGTCTTTTCGAACCTTAAAAATTCTATGATTGGCAGGCAGCCAAAAAACTAAACTTGCAAGAATAGACCAGCAAGACATTTTCCTTTTCCACGTACAAATAGGCGCAGCCACCCATCTTATCTGCAAGATAACCACACAATGTGACAGCACTGAATTGCTCAATCTGCTCATGATGGCTATAGAAACAGCCTGTGCAAGCTCTCTGTGGAGAGGAGCACTCGAGGTGTCACAGAACCTCTGCTGCAGGCAGCAGGCTGCAGTTAGAGCAGATGGCTCTGCTGCTGCTCTCCTGTCTTCCCAGATGTCCTGGTTTCAGCAGGGATGAAGTTCATTTTCCTCTCAGTAGCCAGTATGTTTTGGATTTCGTATGTGAAGAATGTTGATAAACACACTGATGATATGAGTTGTTGCTAATGAGACCAAGGACATTGTCCAGCTTTCCATGTCTCACTGATGTGCAGGTGCAGGAAGCTGGGAGGAATATATGCAGAATAATTGACTCAAACTGGCCAAAGAGAGTATTTCATGCCATAAATGTCATGCTCAGTATATAAGTGGGGGCTATTCGGGGTGGGGGGCATCTCTGGCATCCCTTGCTCTCTCCCTCTTGCTTCTTTGCTTGCTGGTCAGTTTCGTTTCCATGATTGCTGCTCAGGACGGGCTGTATCGGTCATTGGGACATTGGGTAGTAAGAAATCGTGCGTTGTTCATTTTGTATGTTTTAGTATCCTTATATTCTATTATTATTGCAATTTCCCTTTCCTATTCTAGTAAACTGTCTTCATCTCAACCCACGAGTTTTCCTTTCTTCCCAATTCTCTCCCCCATCCCACTGGGGAGGGAGAGGGTGAGCGAGAAACTCTGTGTTGACCAGGGCTAAACCACCACACCAAAGGGCACAAATTTCCCATGTACCCTGCTCCTGCCTGCGTCTTCTGTCAATCCCAGTGGAAGGCATGGATTCTTGAATTAAAGACCCATTAGCGTGGCAAGGGTGGAAACACAGATTTTGACATTAACTTGCAAGCCCTGCGCCATGCTGGGAGCGAGTGTTTGCTAGCCTCTCTCCCCAGTCTTCGCTCCATGGCATTTGGCTGTTCAGCAGAAAATACAAGTCTTGTATTTCACAGTTACCACTGTGAGTTCTGTCCCTTGATTTGGGGTTATTCATCTTTTCACAGCTTCAAGTTGGTAAATGGTGACCTGCAGCTTCTGGGGAGAACAAGAGCAGGAATACACGGCCTGTAACCAGAACCTTCATCCATTTTCTAAAATTATTTTGAGTAGCTTAATTCTCACTAAGAGCTTTGGGAGCATAACAAAATTAACCATATTTTCCTCACAGTCAGTATCATACCTACTAGCTACACTAGGCATTCCTATGCTGAGATGTACATGTAAACCATACGGGAGGAGGATCAAGCCAATAGCTACTGAGAAGACCCATTTTTCAATCCTTGTGAAGAAGAAAGGTAATTTGTGGTTGTTAGCATTTCCTGTGACAGTTTAAGAGTTTGTAAGTGGCTTTCTGATCCTACTTGGTACAACAGCAGCTCTTTGGAGGTACTAAAGCAAGACATCTGATGGGAGTCATTCAGGAAACCTTGAAAGACCATGTGAGGGACACATTTTCTGGTATTGTTACAAATATAAACTCTTTTTCCCCCTCTTTTCTAATAACAATTAAGTTGGCAGATCAACTCTTTCTGGGTGAACTGGTGCACGTTCAGGCTTCTGGACCACGTGGTATTTACCACTGTTGCTTTCTACTTTCAATATCTTTATGGGCTTCATAATGCTAATAGTAACCTTGCCTAACCTCCTAGTTGAAGACAGTTGAAAAGGAGTATAGTGGGTAGAGTTTGCTTCATCTTTTCTGATTTCCAATAAGGACTCAGTGATTCACAAGTGGAAAATCACATAAACAGTGAGTCTGAATGCAATGGCCCCCAGAATTTCAAAATCAGGGAAACCTCCTTAGAGTTACTGGATGATTAAATGTGTTTGGTTGTGCAGGTTGGGATGATAGAGAAATTCATGATGCGGATGTGAGGGGAATACCTTGCTTTATGAGAAAAACTGTTGCCCAGAGGAAGATTCAGATGGCACCTCCACACTTGCCTGTCACTGCCGGTGGATACTTGTTTCCTCAGGCTAGGAGTGAATTTGCCATTGACAACAGCATACCTGTATGTTAACATCCCTCCAAGCCAACGTGTAAGGATAGTCACCCCAGCCAGGCCACCAAAATTTGCAGCCCAGTGCAAAGCATCTGCCTCCTGCCTGAGAAGGCTGCTTCCTTCCACGGGGGGCAGGGGAGGAGGGCTGGGAAAAGAGCCCCAGGGGAGCTGCAAATAATAAATAACCATTTGAGCTGTTGCAGCAACAGCAGAATAAAAATGAGGAGGAGAGTCAGGGCAAGGGGCTTACAACCAAGCGCCTGGTTTCCAGCATCCACCAAGCTCCCCTCTCCCCAAGGCGTGCGGGGCTGCCGGGGACATGGGGTCCATAGGGTCCGTGGGGGCGCGGGCGACGCTGGCGGGGCTGGGCGAGCGGCCATCGGCTCCTCGGCTCTGCTTGTTGTTGTTGGTCCGGAGCAGGAACTTGGCAGGGGCGCACAGCCGGTCCCCGCTCCGGGTCCCACAGGCAGGAAAAGTCTCCCAGCCTGCGGAGGAGACAGCCTGGCTGAAAGAGCCCCGCCAGCTCTGCTGCAGATAAGTTAATGTACACAGAAGGGATGTAAATTACCACGACCCTCAGCAGCAGGACATTGGCCAGGGCCTGTCAGGAGGAGGACAAGCGTCGGCAGGCTCCGCGCCTTGCTGACATTTACCTCCAGATAGAGCCGCCGCTACCCACCGAGGAGGGACCTGGTGGAGCCAGGGCTTCCTTGAAAACAGCTGCCTGTCCCCGACACCTACAAACTAATGCGGTTTTAATCAGGGGAATTAACGAAGGGTGGTGCACTGTTTTCCCAAACGATTTGCATAGGGACGGCAGCCTTTTTCCCCCTCTCCCCCCGCCACCTCCTCTGTGGCTCCACTGCCATTTCCATTACGTTTCTTTATCTGCACTGATTTTTTTCCCTGCTCCCCTCTCTGAGGAGCCAGACGTGCCTTCATCTCCAGCCCCTGAGCCCTAACGATGCTCACCTCCCTGTTTACACACTGACATCACACTGCAGCCTCCCTCCAGCCCAGAAATAACCCCCGGGAATAAAGCAAACAGGAAAGGGCCCATGATGCAGGCACCGCCGCCGTCGCCTCCTTCGCAACTGCAGCCACATCACCCCCTTCAGGGGCTGCACCCACCTAGAGTGATGCATGGGCGGTGGGATCCTGGGAGACCCTCTCCGGCCCCACGTCACCAGGGCCACGCGCATTGTGACATGAAGTCGCACAGGATGCCTGACTCACAGGCTCCGTTTGGCAGATGGATGGAGCCGAGATGGGACGACTGCATCCAGATAACAGAAGGAGTCAGTGGGAGAGCAAAGGCTGGAGACCAAGTCTTCCAGGCTTATACTTCAGCCATTACACCATGCTTCCCCATATAAATACATTTCCCTCTCTCTTTTTCCCTCCCTGTGTTTCATTTTCTTCACGGAGAGGCACAGTTAAACTTAAAGCCAGGTATACTGAATGGACAGTGGGAAAAACAACGGGAAAATGTCTGCGAGGTCATTCTGAGTTGTTCCAAATAGCGTCTTGTAACCCACACAGAGCCCATTAATTTCAGCAGGACTCCTTGTGTGGTAAGCTCCTACCCGAGATGTGTGTGGGAGGCACATTTGGGTCCATGGAGATTTCATTATTATTGTAAGCTTCAGTGTTAGAAGGCTCCGGGGGACAGCACTTTGCTCTCCCTCTTAGGGAAAAGCCAGACTTAGTCAGGCTAACTTCTGTGTCATAACATACTGCTTGTCCTTGCTTTCAGGAGCTCAGCTCTCTTGCGTTTGTTATATCCTCTGTCTGAATACCTGGCAGCAGACTGCTACCACAACTGTCCTCACAAGAATGATGCTGGATCATGTAGGTTGTGTAAGCATCCCTAAATGCACAGGTAATTTTCTCTGACTTTGGAAAGGCAATTGTAGTTCAGCAGGTAATGGGTAACTTCATGGAGGACATGGTGCTGTGGCCAGAAAGGCCTTTTTGCTTGTTAGTTTTCCCCTGGAGGTGCTGGGTACAGTGTGATGCTCTGGGACCAGACCTATCTGAACCCATGAAGTAGGCAGCCAAGAGCGCATAGATGGTGAAACGGTTTCACACAAAGTCGCTTCGAATTTGTGCACTTTGGGGACATTAACTTGGGACTTTTTTTTTCCAAAATTGATTTAAGTACATAGCACCATTGGCTTCCCATGAGAGTTAATCACAACCCTTGGGAATTTTTTTACTTGCAATCTAATCCCAGTTCTGACAGGCTACATAGTCAATTGTTTTGGATGGAAAAAAAGCCCACACCTACTCAGGGTGTCAGCACAAGACCAGTCATAGAATCATAGAATCATAGAATCACATGGTTGGATGGGACCTATAAGATCATCTAGTCCAACCGTCTTCCCACAACCATTGCTGCCACAGCTACTAAACCATATCTTGTAGCTCCTCATCAAGCCGCCTCTTGAACACTGCCAGGGACGGCGACTCCACCACCTCCCTGGGCAGGCCATTCCAGTGCCTGACCACTCTTTGGGAGAAAAAGTTTTTCCTCACGTCCAATCTACACCTCCTCTGGTACAACTTGTGGCCATTTCCTCGGGTCCTGCTTGTTGCCTGGGAGAAGAGGCCAAACCCCTGCTCATCACAACCTGCCTTCAGGAAGCTATAGAGTGCAATGAGATCTCCCCTGAGCCTCCTCTTCTCCAGACTAAACAATCCCAACTCTCTCAGCC
>JAAGAY010136993.1:0-23491 GCA_011801015.1 Ardeotis arabs | reverse complement strand
TACAGCATCAAGAAATGTTCCAGTGTGAAGAAAGGAAACAATAATTACTGTGTTCCAGGACTGCATTTCATAGTCTTTTGTGAGACAGAATTGCCATTGCTTTCAATGACAGTTTTGCCTAAATAAAGACTAATAACTGTAAAATTTGCCCCACATTGTTTACTACACGTATTAATTGTATACTACTATTTCACAATAAAAATAAGAATACAAAACTCAGAGGAACACAGCTACAACAATGAAGAATGGTCCTCAAGTATTTGGGCTTCTAACCAAGCAGGCACAATCGCGCGCACCTTAACAGATCTCTGTGGAGTATGACAAAAATAAGAGGTATTGAAATTCGGCATCTTTGCGTTGCCAGTGTGGTTTCCCTGACTTATGACAACACAATCCACATGGATTATGGCAGTGCCAAGAAAACAGGAGTGTATCTGTCAGAGTATTTGCCTCCTGGTCCCAGCTGGGAGCAGTTTGCTGAGTACTATGAGATGTATCACCATTCTTACACTCTCGTAAGACGTTGTTTTGCCAGGCAGCCAGCAATTTCACAGAAATGCCCAGTCTAATGGGGGTAATTTAAAAAGCCTGGACCTTATATTCTATTCAGCTGTTGCTTTGGTATTTATCTGTTCACACAGGTGTGATGCTGGGTTAGCCAGACTGTCTGCAGAGCATAAAATTACGTACGAAAGACTTCAGAGCCTAAGCAAAGACCAGCACACCTCCAAGCTGATCTTAGAATCGAAAATCAAAGAGGCAGAAATACAGGTACGGTATTTAGACCAACGTGATCCACGTATGGGTAAGAGAGTCCAGTTCACACAGACCCCATTACTGTTAGT
Organism: Ardeotis arabs; assembly: GCA_011801015.1. Classification (NCBI taxonomy): domain Eukaryota; kingdom Metazoa; phylum Chordata; class Aves; order Otidiformes; family Otididae; genus Ardeotis; species Ardeotis arabs. Next base: position 22,646 of record JAAGAY010136993.1, on the reverse strand, counting down.
TATGATCCTGAGAGGCCACAGCTTTAGAAATGGAGAGGTGTATTTGCTCACAGCCCTTACTGGACTGAATACCGGTACCTAGCTGCATTACTGCACTGGTCTAACTGAATTTGCTGCCCTTTAAAGGCACCTGAAAGGACTCCAGGAATGATCCAAAGTCAGTGATTCCTGGCCTGAATGGCTTCTGGAGGTTGGAATGTGAACATGACACGGATGCTCTACAAAACCACCACAACAACGCAAGCATCAGGGTCTCTCCCTGTAGGTTTTGGCCTTCCCAGGATGATTTTATATGTATCTGAGCACAATTTTTGAAGGTCTGCAAAACAAAACTGGCTTTGGGTTCTGTGAAGCCACTAATCTGTCCATCAGGTTTCTCTTCCATTGGGTATGAGAATGGAAGTGTGCACTAGACACAAGCAGAGACATGTGACATTAAGGAAAATAATTCTTCATATCTCCTTCCCATTTTGTTGGGCAACAAAAGTATTTTATATCTTCCTTTTGCGGTAGGTAAATGGTTAAAATCCACTTTACCTTTCTCAGAAGGCTCAGTGTAGTATATTAACACGCTAGGAGCATATTGTCATGAATCTTGTCAAACAGAACAGTACGTTTTGTAAAACGGGGATGGTCGTTTTGGTGAGAAGTGTTTTCTGTTAGTAGTGACCTATCCCCAGTTAAATCCAGCACTTTTATCACTGCTGTAGCCATTACATGTGAAGTGATGAAGAATACCACTCCGTACTGGCGGAGCGCTTTGCCATTCGTTTCCTCTGCTCATGTGCATCACGGAGACGTATGGATCGTGTAAATTCAGCTCTCTCAAGGTGGGGGAGCAGGCAGACGCTTTCAAGGCCAGACTGTTCAAATTATTCATGGCTGAAGAATTACTGTTTCCACAATGGTGATACTTTCACCTTATGAGACAGCGTATTTTTCATGATAAAGCAAAGTCTGCAAATTCAGTAGTTTTTGAAATGTCAGCAAAAATGGCCCTTCAAGATCCCCTCTACTGTTATGAAAACATCTCAAATGTGATTGTGATGAAATGCTGTTGAGAAACAGTACATTCCGAATGTTGTTGCAGATTTCTCATCTTCTGAGCAGAGTAGAGCAATCCATCATGCAACAAGAGGCGAAGCTGAAGATGGCCTACAAAGAGAGCAACCAACAGCTCCACCTCCTGGACACCAAGTGAGTGCCCGGGACACCTTGCTGCGGCCATGCGCCTTGGAAGACAGGGCCTCAGGTTTCCAAGTTTGAATGTTGTAATCTTCAGGTCTACAAAAGCATGAACCTGTTTCAATATGTATGTGTGCTCAACAGATGTTACAAAGCACAATGATCTGTCGAGTGGGAATCACTTTTAACAAGAATTCTGCCCCTAACGTGGTCAGGCCATTTTGAAAAGCCCACCAAGTCCCTCGTTAAGTATTCAGGCAGAACTCGTAGTAAAGAACACAACTCAGGATTTTTGTAAGAGTGGCCTGGCACCTTTTTGCAAGCACTGTACGAAGCAACGAATGCTGGAGGTGGCTGTTGAGAGCAGGGCAAAAGGTTCAACCCAAGCGACCAGGAAGCGAGGCACAGCATTCACAAAGTGTTACTGCTTTAAATTGGCTTAAAATATGAATATGTAACTCAAATACCCAAATTATTAATGATAAGCTACTGTGCTACTACTAGACATTACATAGGGATATATTCCATTCAGATATTAACTCCGCTCCAAGCATTTCACGCGGCGGCAGTTCCAGCTTAAACCATCCCCATCCTCACTGCCTGTTGCCATCCTCATGCAATCCCGTCAGTTACGTCGGTAACACTGCCTGCAAAGCAGCTGAAAGAATAGAGCCAGATTTCAAATATTGATGGGAACAAAGACTGTCTAAAGAAGGAGTGTCACTGGCACAGCTGGTTGATGTAAACTTGAGGTCAGTATAGGCAATGTCATTGCCGCTAAAATAAAAGGGTACCAAATCCTGAGTCCTATGGACATGAAGATTACAATCTGAATGGATGACCACATTCTGTTTTCAATCCTGCAAAGAATTTCTATCTAATCTACTGTGCTCAAAATGTGATGTGTTTTGTATAAATAACTGCTATTTTGTTGTGCTCTTTCCTCTTTATTTTCTAAAACAATGTTACCTTATCTGGTTTAGTAGCCTTACAGTTCAAAGACTCACCTTAATATGCTGTACTAAATGTATTAAATTGTCATTAATTTTTTTTTTTTTAATGAACATGCTCATAAAAAAGTTACTGCTGAATGACCAAAAGTTCTGCTCTTGTTTCTGCTAATTTCTATTATGCTCTTAGATTAAAAAATGCTATCGAGGAACTCAGCAGCCAGATTTTGTCTGCACGTAGCTGGTTGGAACAGGAACATGAAAGGATGGAAAAAGAGCTTGTGCAAAAAATTGACCAACTCTCATTGACTTTTAAGGAAAACACTGTAAGTTTCATTAAAATGTCCTAATAATGCTTCTCAGGAAGTATTAAAAAGCTTTATTAATAACTAAGATGATGTAATTGAGATATTATTTGAGTGAGATTTTCAGACCTTCTTAATATTTGTCTCTTCAGTGATGTCAAGTATAACATCCCCACAGCCTGAGAGTCTTCAAATAAATCTGATCACTTCTAAGTAGATCAGGATTTTAGCCTACAGTAGTCAAGTCAGTTTAAACCATTTTATAAAGAATTATAATCCCTTACACCTTTGAATTCCAAATACAAGATGATTAATCAATATCTAGTGCATATTTGGGAAAGACAACTGTAATTTCATATGCAGAGTAAGTCATTAAAATTCTTTTTCCCGGCTCCAGGAAATAAGTGAGAGAGCAATTGAGATGAAATTCAACCAAATGGCAGAGAAAATTGACAAAATAGAAGAAATACAGAAGATAACCGTGGAAGCACATGAAGCAAAACAGACTGAAGAAAAGATAAATGTTCGCATTGGCAAACTTCAAAGTGAGATAAATGAAGATATAAAAGAAATGAAAGCTGAAGTTAACGCTGGTAGGACCAGAGTTATCAAGTTCCTTATTCTGAATTGTGGTATATATATATGCAAAATGCCTTTGCTTGTATCAAAGTAGTTTAAAGACTTTTGGGCCAGACGTAATGGCTGCAGCTGTGGCATTAGAAAGGATTTTCACTAAGTGTGAAAGCCACAGAAACAAGAGGCAACATCTTAGGAGCTTAGAGGTGCTCTCCCCGTAGGCATAGCTTGGCTGCGACCGGGGGCGTTGTTGCCATCAGCACACGCTTACCGTCCTGTTTTTCCTCAGAACTTTTGCTGTCCTCCTAGTGTAAAGCAGAGTGTGATGGTAGGAAGCGCATTCTGATTGTAATTATGTGTTACTCTTGCTTTTGATTACCGACTAATTTAATTCTCTCCTGCAATTAGGATTTGCAGCCATCTACGAGAGCATTGGGTCTCTACGGCAAGTTCTAGAAGCCAAAATGAAGCTGGACAGAGATGAACTCCAGAAGCAGATCCACCAAATGAAGCAGGAGCTTCCAGCATGGGGAGAGGCTGGACCATGACTGCAAGATTTTCTCTGAGAGATTACTGTTTACCTGGCTCAATAGGCAGGCGATAATCTCGTTCCAGTCTGTAATCCAAACGAAGTGCATGTACCAAACGACATGCTGCTGTTGCACAGGTCTGTACGTTTACGCAAAGCAGTAACTGTGAGCTCTTCGTAGATAACTGACAAGAAGCTCTTACGGGCCGAGGCGCTGATTTGCCACTGCACTACTCTAGTTGCTCTCAGGAGATTAAGCACCACGTCAGACTGGAGTAATACACTGGTGAAGCTGGCACCTAATCTACTAAAGGCATTCCAGTGCTCCCCAGTTTTGCAGGTTTGATCAGGCAGGTATATGATATATATATATATATTAAAAAAAAAAAAAAAAAAAAAAAAAAAAAAAAAGCACCTGCACACGCCTCCTTTGTTAAAAAAAAAAAAAAATAATCAAAACCACCAAAACCAATTTGCTATCATTTGTTTCATATCAGTTTGCAAGGTTCTCCACCTTGATACAAATTACTTAATTGAAGTCAACAGACATTTTCACAGCAACTTTCTCTACGATTGACCTCCTGGGGAGACAGAGCTGGCACTAAATAGACCAATTTTCAAAACCTAGCTACCATCAGAAAATCCTCCATTCAGTTTTGCAAATATCCTCTGTGTGTGTGTGTAAACTCAGTAGTGTTATATAACGTAGTAGACTCACAAACAACGTAAGAAGCCTGACTCACGTGGTCTGAAGTATCGTGACCTTTTTAATTAATAACAAAGCGGAGTTGAGACACAGTAAAAGATGTACATAGAGTATTTTATAACTGGGCATGTGTTCCTGTGACTTGTTTCATTATACTGGTAAAAACTTCGAAAGGTTTGAAAACAAAAGAGAAGGTGATAATCTAACACTGTCTGGAGAACGTAATGTAAAATAAAATGCAGCTTACAATCTGCTTAGAAAATCGTCTTGAAGTAAAACAACTGATTTTTCCCATTTAAGTTGACTTCAATAATTTAGTAGATTCAAATAGCTAATTGCATTCACAATATTTTCAAATAATAATAGTGCTTATTTCCATTCCCAGAATGGATTACATAATGAAAATCAGCACCCATACGGCACATTAATCTAGCCAGGAAAATGTATATATGTTGATTTTGTATCTTTATGCATAGCTTGATATTGCTCTCATGCATAATCACGCGGGATTAAGCACTCATGAAGAATAAATTACTTCATCCAGTATCCTATTAATTTACGCAATTAACAGTAATTCATCTACAAAAATACTATTAATTTACACAAGTGTTACTTTTAATGTAAATAAATTAATAGTATGTCTCCGCACTGTCTGTAGTGGACCTTTCTTTTGGCCAGTATTACAAAACTATATTCCTGTTTAGAAAATCAGTGGCCAATTTCTCATTACTTCCATGAAAGAAGGTTTGGCCCACAGTCACCATATTAAAAAAAAAAAGCTCCAAAAACTTAAACTCATTAACTTCAGTAGGACAGTGTAGGGTGTAAAAATCAAGAAAATGCATACATCTTTACAGGATTAGCACCTAAGTTTATATTCACTTCCTATATAGTCAAAAGGAATTTAGTGTATCAAAGAGACACAAAGTTTTTGCAACTCTGGCTTCCAATGCTCTCTGATAACAAACCTGCCTCTGTTATTCCTGTTCCGTATCATCTGTGTGCTGTGAAATATATTTACAGTGGCAGCTAAGGGGAAAGGCCAGTTCACTAAAGGGAGACAATGAAATGCTTGCAGATATTTCTTAAGAATTGTGTTATAAATTCATTCTTTCTTCATGTCTGTATTCTTATCTATTCCTAAATATTTAGCCGTGTGCAGTGGAAAAGCTATCGCTGATGTTTTACAAAAAAAGAAAAGAACAAAGAAAGAAGCAAAAGGAGACAGAACAAAAACCCAACAATTTTTTTTTCTGCTGTAATTGGAAATTTGTACCTGAGAGAATCTGGTGTGATAAGAACAGCATACAAGGAATCAGAGAAACTATTTATATAGGACTTTAATAAAATGTTTCTCTTGTAAAAATCTTGAGTGATTCATCCAGGTATAAAACAAGATGTACAAAACCCTATCCAATTTTACTTTTGCTGTTTTGAAAATATTTTTTCCTAAATCTCAGCTCGAGCAAGTCGCTAAAAGCCCAAATAAAACAATATTGAAATGCGAGCTGCCATCAAGCAGCGCCTTCCAACGGTACAAAGCGCAGTATGGAGCGAGGCAGGGGTTACGGGGGCTCGTACGCCGCGCAGAGACAGACAAACGGTGCCAACTTACATGTACACAGGGACACGCAGGCACAGCCTGCCCACTGTCCTTCATTTCCCAGAGCGCTCCGGCTGGTCAGTTGTGGAAGGAAGTCCCATACTCCAGAGCAAGAGGGTTCTGCAGAAAAACTGAGGAAAAGCCAGAATGGAAAAAAGTACTATGAAAAAAGACTGACAAAATCTGAAGAAGTAACAGAAAAAGTCAGTCAGAAGAGTGGAGCGATGGAACGTGGCAGCATGGCAAAGGCAAGGAGGAGTGGCAACCTGCTGATGAACTGCAGAACAGGCTTGAAGGTTTCAAGGGAGCTGAAAGTGACAAACAAAAATATATTTGATACAAAGCACAGAACCCTCGGGGACGGGCACATTAATTGCTTTGTCACAATTCACGCTCCCTACTTGCCTGCTGCATTTTACTCTGCTCAAACAATTGGAAAAATAAATTCTTTTGGTCTGCTTTCCCTTCAGTTACTTTCCTGTTACAGAACGAGACTTAGTGTCTTTGGGAAAGTGTAACACTGAATATGCACAAAAGCCTATTTCCCACACAAAAGTACCCGGACACAACCCTAAACTCACTGAAGGAAGGACTGGCAGGAGCTGTGAGGAGCCATCTGCTCCATCTCTCCGCTTCAAGACAGGGCCAACTCCAGCTAAAATGTTTGTCAGACACTTGTCTCACTTGCTTACAAAAATCTTTCCAGAATAAACCATTGACTAACGCAGTCTGCTCCAATGCCCCACCACCCAAACACCTAACCTAAACGGACTCTTGATAGCACAAGACGTTAATGGGCTCAAATTTCAAGCACAGAGGACACAAAACCTAATTTATTGCATTCTTCCCTGCATGCCCATTAATTTTTTAAGCAATCTGTGTTTTACCGAAGATTCAGATGAAGTTTCACAGGGATCTTTGCCCGATATTTCTAAAACTTTTTTCTCCTTCCTACATCCCTAAACCACCCCCCCACCAAAAACCACCACCAGCAAAAACCAAAACCAGATCACTTCCTCTCACAAAGATTAAAAATCTTTCTCTTCTCAGCTATTTAGCATGCATGAGGCTAAAACCACTTCCAGTGCACAGCTCAGAGTATTCAGTCAGCTATGCTGCCTGAATGACATAGCAAGTGTCAGAGGATAAACTCATTACAAATTTTTTAATTGGGGCACATGCCTTTTGCATTAGCATGGGATAACACAGCAGAACTGTGTTCAGAACAGTAGTACTGGGCAGTGAAGGACTTCACTGGAAACAGAATTCTATCAGCAGTTACAGAGCAATTGTGTTCTTTAGACTCAAAAAGCAAACCAAGATAATAATTCAAGAAAAGAAGCTGAAAGGATGATCCCAACTTCAACACCTAGTTGTTTCCACAGTAGAGTCTTACATTGTGGATATTTTGTCATTACATACCGAGATAGTTCAGTGGACAGTTTCCACAGTTTCCACGTCAGAGAAAAATGAAAGATAACGAAACAGCAGTCTACTCCTGTAACATCAATTTAAACGGAAATGTAATCTTTTCTTCTCTTCTCAGTTTCTACGTTTCCTGCTCTGCCTTCTCAAGTATTTACCCATCGGGGCAGAGAGCACTCTCTGTGTCGTAGAGCCGAAGTGCTCATTAGACACGCATTCCAGTAATGGAAGCGCCTAGTGAGAAACACATGCCAAATCGAGGAAGCCCTCCCATGTGTAGAGGAGGGATTCCTCCTGGGATACTCCCCACGCTGTAAGAAATTCAGAGGCGAATTGGACAGAAAACAATAATAATGGCCATTCAGTGCACGTCCTCCATTGAACTGGCCACAGGGTGTCAGTGTTACTCTTGGAAAGGAAGGGAGGATGCTCAGCACTATCGGTGTGCTCCATAAACACTGCCGGACCACCGAGATGGGGCTGGAAGTACTAACAGTATTCTGTATTTTAACAAAAGACAAAAAGAAAAAAGAACATCCTAAAGACACCACGCTGTAAAACCTCAATAGAGGCAGGTGTTCAGTTACACAAAATTCTCTGAGGGTGATAGTAGTGGTCCTTTAGACAATGCGAGGGATGCTGAGCGGTGACCGAAGCCCCCTGCCGCCTTTTCTGTCAGCAGAACTTTGGTCAACAAAAAGCATAAACAAACTGAACTCCCAAACCCAGACAAAAATCAGGGGCAGTTCTCCTAAAGCGTAAGATCATAAATCAAGCAAAGCTCAAGGAGCAAAGCACGTTTCCCATGGATTGGCCCAGGAGCTGCAGCCGTGCAGAAGAGGTTCCTCTCCCAGCACTGCCGCCCCTCCAAGGCTGACTTTGGCTAAAAGGCCACAGGACAACCGGAGCGGCTACCACCAGACGAAACTCCAGGCCTAGCACAAGCAGCTGCTCTCAGTCCGGGCAAGGATTATCTCAATAAATGATAAAGCAGAATAGCCTCAAACGTTGCAAAATATGTGGGAGAGCATAACTTTTGCTGGCATAGATGAGTGAAAAAATGTTTTGAGCTCAGCAGAGCATCAGTGATGTACACCAACCCAGGATCTAGTTTAAGAAAACCGAAGCAGAAATTGTCGTAACAGAAAAAGCCTGAACTGTGTGAGAGGATGAGCAGGAATTGCTGGCGAGAGGGGAGAAAGGAGATTTGCCTCCTTAGAGTGACAGGACTGAAATAACACCACCATGCACGGCTGCACATACTCCAAACAGCTACTCTCATTAAACCTGACTTCAGTTTCTGCTGAGGGTCACTTTCAAACGCCGTTGCAGTAAACAGGCTTCCGTTATGTGCAGCTGAAGCTGAAGCAGTCTGTAGATGAAGACAGGTCTTACTGACTCTGCTGCCTCATTCCTGTGCTACCATTTCCTGATGACATCAGGACCGTGAGGCAGGCACCCACGTTGCTAGGTGGCCTTTGTAATCTTGCTGTCTCCACTAAGAATAACTTAAAGGGTTCAGTAATTGCATATTAGAATAGATACATGTCTGCATATGTAACACTGAATTTCTATGTTGTGCCATGCTCTTTTCTTCATCACTAGCTTTGAGAATTGTATATAAGAGACTTGAAATGTACCAAAACGAAACCATGAAATTCTAGGAACTCATAGTAGAGCTTTTAAAATGCAAATTACTGAAAACAACAGAAGTTAAAATGTATTTTATGCTACTGCCAATCTTTGAAGAGATAAATGCTAACCTGTTTACTACTGTAAATAACAGACCTTTTCTACTTTACCAAGATCTTACGGGGATTGATCACTTTGTATCTCACACAAGTTTGAATCCGCGAAGCGCTGTGACCCAATTCCACATATGCTTCCCTTTGTGAGATTCATCTCCCTAAAGTGAACCTGGCAGCTCACGGCGCACAATAAATTGCTTGTTTACCTCTTTGCATGTATAATGCTCTGTGCTGCAAAACAAAAGGGATTGCTGGTCTCTGGTATCGTCTCCTGGTATCTTCCCACCTTGACAGCAAAATCTCAACCATTACTTAACATTCTGGGTTTCCAATTATCATGGACTAATGAGACAAAAAATGAATTGTGCAATATTATCACCGTTTAATTATTGTAACGTATCTCCATTATCCAGAGCGAGGGGAGACTAGGAAAATCCAAGTAACACTGACACCACAAGAGAGAGCATGGTGGTGGGATGCTGAGTCTCCTGATTGATTTGGGGCTGGTTTGGGCCCATTATCTGTAGCTTTGTGCCCTGTACTTCAGTAAACTACCTAGTGGTAAACTGATTATTTATATTCATTAGTTGCCCTGGCTGTAGTAACTCCTGCACAATGTCAAATTCGAAAAATAATGAGGAAAAAGTGAGGAAGGAATTATTATTCTGTCCCTGAGGCCCTACTGCCACCTGATGTCACTACTCTTGTCAGGTGAAGGCAGTCAGGCTGCACGTCTGCAAGAACTGACAGCTCTAGAGAGGATTTTAGCAGGTAGGAAGCACTTAGGGAAGACATACAAATTACACCAAAAAGTCAATTCAAGAAGTCAAAAGATCACGCCTTACACCGGCAGTTGTTAAGACAAATCCATTACCCAAGGCAAAACCAGAGACGCAGCGAGGTGTGGGCTGCGGGGCAGGCTGGAACGGCCTGACGCCTGTGCACGCACAGATGGGCAGGAACCCCACCCGGCAAACACCGCAGCAGGGGAAGCAGCCCCCCTCTGCCTGCCCTACTACAGTTCGGTTCCCAATAATGCATAATAAACTAGGAGAAACTCCATAAATAAGTAGTTGTCTGACACACAAGATCTAAGCCCAAGCAGAGATCTAAGAACCTCATACATTTAGTGATGACTGTGAAGCTTTTCCTCCCGAAAAGAGTCCTCGTCAAGCTGACAGGGAACCAAGTGAGGATTCAAGGCAAGATTCAGAGAGCGGAGCCAGGCATGGAGTAATCTGTACCACAGCAAGGTAATCATCGCTGCTCACATCTGGCAAGGGCAATGGAATACTACGGTCTTAAAAACAGAACAGCAAGATTTCCACTAAGAAGGTATTTTAATTGTCATTCAGAAGTTTAAGGAGGAGAAAGAAATCAAATGCATAGCTGTGCTCATTTGAGAGGCTTTCGCTTTGTGACTGGTCAGGGGAACGAGGAAAGGCCTGGTGGGAGAGAGCCAGAGGGTCCGGCTCTCACGGTCTCCTCAGCCCAAGGCCATGCGGCATGATTAACTGCAAACGATAAACAAGCTCAATTGTTATTTATACTCTCGCTCACAGAAGCATGTAGTGGTTAATACTGAAACGTCTACACGTATTTATATGTGGCATCTAAAATATATCTTACATTTTGCATTTAAACAAATTGCAGCTTCGTGCAGGATGAACCTGGTTTTCCCACGCGTGTAACACATACTAGGAGTGCTTGGCTCACGTGGGACGCGTCAGACACCTTTCTGTGACTGTGGTTTCAACTGTACCATTAGCCAATACCCCAGAGTCCCAGAACAGCTTGTCCTCATGCTACGGCTTCTTGTGACAACCTGCTATCAGCCAGATCACTGTCTTTGGGCCAGGCACCAAAAAAAAATTTAAAAAAAGGTACATGGAGAGGCATTAATGGAGTTAGTGCAAGAGAGAAAAAGAGAGTGTAAAAAACCACAAGTAACGCAACGGTCTAGTTCTTGCAAACTATGACCAGTTTCAGCTGCTAGTTTGGTACCAATAGAAAACAAAACCTCTGCAAGGTAGTGCTCCAGACAAGTCATGGCCTTTCTTTCTGTGCCGACTTTTCCCCTTCGCTCACGGCAGTTACATTAACGTACTAACGGAGTCTGGTTACCTATCATCTTCAGCTCTCCCACTACTGAACCCGATGGCTTCAAATTCCCAGAAGCTGAAGGACCCTTTGTAAAGAGATGTTCTTCCTGCACGTTCGTTGTGTCCAAGCACACCAATACCATTTTGTTGTATAATAAAATAATGATTAATTTTACAATATCCTTTTTAGACAGTGGTTATAACAATTCAAGTCAGAGGAAACCGCACCATTCATTTAAGTCATCCCTCAAGATAACAGAGGAAAGCGATGACACAAGTAGGTAACAGTTGTTACCGGTTCCCACTTACCAGCGTTAACCTTCCTCAAACATCAAACTTTCAACTATACCGTGGCAGTAAGGAAATGCTATTTATACACAGCTTGCAGCCTGAGTGTTTTATAAAGGAGTACGTGGGAAGCGTTGTGAAATATCAACTGATAGTTAATATTTAAATTGCCACTCGTTGACACTTTAGGCAAGTTTCATTGCTGCTATTTGCAAAGAAGTTGAAAGCTCAGAATTCAGTGATTCATTTCAGTAATTTTTATAATAGCAATATGTTAAAAAAAAAAAAAACCAAACCAACAAACACTTATGACAAGGAAGTCTTCTGGCTCCCAGGGGAAAGAATTGTTTTTAAAGTCAGTAATTGTTTTTACCTATCAAAAGAACAAGTTCTTTGGTCTGTCTTACAAAAAAAGCATTCAGGAAGGGAAATGCTTCTGTCCCAGATGCCTAAACCTTACAGAAGCCCCTCAGAAATGCCAGGAAAATGATTCTACATAGGATAATCTGCAGTCTGATATAAGACAAAAGATATTACTGCCTTAGCAATGGCGTCATTTACTTTAACTAGTGATCGTTTATGTCATACACATAAACATGTCTCGTCATTAAGACCCAATTCCACCAGTAACATCAGCATCAATTTAAACAATCACACTCATTTTTCCTAATAAATTTTGAATTCTTTTCTGGACAGATAGGACACAGATCCCTCTAGCACACATGGAGAGAGAGAAACACATTGAAGCCCAGCATCTATTCCCAGTATTTCCTCACTGCTTTGCCTTGGGTGGTGCTCTCTTCGCAGAGCCCACTCCAAGTTTTCCGCGTGTTTCTCCTAGGCACCTGAACGAAACTGGGGACAGTGCAGGTTGGTACCACAGCTTTGTATGAATCCGAGTTCCTTTCGTTAGCTCCTGGTCATTAAAGCAATGGACTCTCAGTTAAATGACATAGCTCAAGGTAACATTGGAAAGACGCAGCTAAGCCTTGCAGGCCTAAGAAAGTGCAGATTCAGAAACAGAGCTCTGCTGAATATTTTACCATACTTCATTTTAACCCAGTTTTGTTCAAATTTAACAGATTTTTCCTAAGGGAAGGCTCTCTAGAATCAGGTGGCTCTAGCAAGGTCTTCAAAGAGAAAAATGCAAAAATTACCTGGCTATCATCTTCCAACTTGCTTTGTGTCTCAGTGTCATCAGTTCAACAATGATATTCTTGTTTTCTTCATGGTCTATGCAGTCCCTGTTGAAGAAATTGGATGCATTGAAAATATCTCAATAATTCTGAATTACAGAAATACATTTCTTAAACAATTAACCTGAATGTGTGCTAGCACCAACAATAAGATGCTGTATGAATCCCCAGACTTCATTAAAAAGAAAAGAGAAAGCACCCCCAAAACAGCAGTTCTACAACTACTCACTTTCTTACCAAAGTAAATGTCATATTAAAATTTCATCCAAAATTCAGTTAATCCTTCCACTAAATGTAAGAGAGAGATGGCTGCCACTCTAATAAAGCTAACAGCACCTCTCTCTCTCTGTTCCAGTGCTTATTCCTAAAACCCAGCCAGTCCCCCTTTGGTGGGAACCCTATTGATATCCTGCTGTTTATCACCTTCCACATTCACAGAACAACTCTATTTCCTCCTCCCCGAAGGAATCCTGCCACTTCCTCCTAAAAACTAGAAAAACAATACAATGAAACCAGAATTTGGGGCTGCATCTGGCCAGGTAAGGCATGAATCGAACTGCTGGATGGAGATACAAAAGCAGCAGAACACCCAGAGCAGCTCAGGCCCCGTTACAGAAACAGAATGATTTACAGGAGTGACTCAACTTCAAACCAGGTCAGCAGTGAGGAAACCCATGTCCCTGCCAAGCGGCTGCTCAGTCAGCTCTCAGGATCACGCTGACAAGTTGGTTACCAGTCCTCTGTCAGAAAATACCCTCAAGCCCTCTGCGGGGAGCTAGCACCTGTGCTCAGCTTACGTAAGCCACGCTCAGCTGATCTCCCTTCTGCAAGAGAGACTGGGGGAAATGGTGTTCTTGTAACACATTCAAATTGGGAGTTTCTGGGCTTTGACATTCACAACTTTCAAAATCAACAGTTTAAATGAGTTTAGTATGCAATATTTAAACTTTAAATATTCAAATTAAACCAAATGATAGGGTAACATTTTCAAAAACATTCTGGTGATTTATTATTTATTTTATCCCTAAGAAGAAAAAGCAGCTGCCTGCTTAGAAAACCTGCTCCTAGGCATATAAACTCACAGGGTTCCCATAAGACTGGAGCTCCCAGGTGATCAGAATCTCTTCAAGAAGTATGACACAGGCTCTAAACCACTACACTGCTTTGCAAAACGGGAGGATTATTAACATATTCTATCCTCTGATCATCATCATCATCATCACGTGAACACGTTGAAATGCCTGAGTTACAAAAATCAGTACCGCAGCCAATGCATCAGCAAACTGATATATTAAATCATTACTTAAAATATTCAAGCCATCTCAGCTCCTCACAAGCTACCCTTGCAGCCTGACGTTAGCGATGTCACTGTTGCCTCTGACCTGCCACATTGCATTATCTTCATAATTAAGCGGGAATCCAGAATAACAATTTTGACCCTGATAAAAAGATTGCCTTGAATTACAGCCATTAAAGAGACCCACGGCATTTTTATTTAGGCATCCCAGAGGATTTACAAGGAGCAGTAGCGTCATTTAAAAACCAAGATTCACTTATGAAAATTAGCAAAAGCGGGAACACTGTTTCAGTCAGGTAGACATTCTATGTCCAGAGCAAAAATAGGCAAACCTCTGAAAGTTCAGTTTCATTAAAAGAAGTCTGCGTATCCAACATCTCTGATTAAAAAATCAACTTGAAATACGAAAATAGAAAGCTTTAAATAAGCTCCTGTAATTTTCTTGCTTTATTTGCCTGGCTCAGGTGACCGTGATAATTTTTCTCATGCTCTACTGACATACCAACTGGATCAAATTCTATACCAACAGAGTCACACAACGAGGGATTTGGCTTCTTGTCTCTGTGCTACCAAGACATACAGAAGAAGAAAGTCCTAGAGCTGCGTGAAGCAAGATTATCTCTGAATTTAAGAAGACATTCCAAGTATGTTGGTCTAACTGGTAGACAAATTTTAGGTTGGGTTTTTACTTAATTTTTATCGTATCTTTTATCTTATAATTAGTCATTAAAACAACCAATGCTCTAAAATTTCTCCTGCAAAACAAATGCTAAAGGAAATACCTGAAAGCTCACCCAAGCTGGAAAAATCCTCCAACCTAATTAAAATCACTGAAAAACACAGACAGTTCCTTCCTCTTTCTATTTTATGGCCTCATTCTCCTTTTTTTCATCTTCTGTCATATTAAAAGGAAGTCTTAGAAAAAAATTGTCCATAATAACTGTACAAACTAACTGTGGTCTTTTAAATCTAGTTCAAGAAAAACACACTGAAAGCAATTTGCATTCACTTATGACTAACAAAACCCTTTTGATGTTCCTGGAAAACAGGGAAGTTTTATTCTGAGTACTAATGATCACTAAAATCAAAGGCAAATCTATTACTGGAAAAGTCTTTCCTCCGTGCGTGTGCCTGTTTTCATTGCTACCGCACAGCTTGCTCATAAAATGGTTACTTCAGGTGTCTCTGCCAGGGCCATTACTCTGTCAGGTTCTCCAGCGCTGAGAAGATGAATCGCATAAGACTGAGGGCTGTATTTTCGGTGCATTGCTTAAATACCTGATTACAAGACATCCGTCACAGCAATGCGCCATCCCCACTCTGGTGACCAGCCAGCTCTCTGGCACTGCCCGTCCAGCAAGGCAAGTGCTGAATTTTAGCCAAGCGCTGGGTACCGGGGGCTGATGTTCAGGCTATGAGACTTGCTTTTTCACTTCCAGTGCACACTCCTCTGCTTTGTGGTTCATGCTACCAACACTCGGTACACCCGCTTACAGCCACTGCCTTTGGAACGGGTAGGGAAAAGTCCCAGCACTTTGTCACAACACCACCACAAGTCGAGCTGGAAGGGGGCCCCACTACTCCTGCACACCTGGCAGTTTCAGCCAGCCCAGGAGCCAGCAGGCACCTACCTTTTGCTATTTTTGGGAATGTCGAGCACGGTCTGCTCTGCGCTGTGCTGCCCACGTGGGGAAGCCTGGCCTGCCTTCCCAAACACGGCAAAACCACAGTTCGTCGTCTTCAGCACCGCGGACATGCAGTACCTCAGTCTGTATTCCCCTGTCTAAGGGATCCAGATAAAATAGATCACCTCCAGTGGTTGGAATTATTGTTCTGCTTTTATTTACTTATTGGGGGCCTAAGGTGGCAGCCTCTGTAGGAAACTGCTGGAAGTTGCTCCCCTTTGTTCAGTGGACTCGGCCGGGCCCAGGGCAGACCCACTGCTGGACAAGGCCGAGCCAATTGGTAGCAGAATGTTCCCTGATAACACCTCCGCGATAATGTATTTAAGAAGGGGAAAACAGAAAAAAAAAGAAGATGTGAAGCAGCTGAGCAGGGGCAGAGGGGCAGGCGCGAGCCTTGTGGGCCTTGCACCCCTCACCCTCTGGCCTCCTGCCGGGCGGCGACTGGGCCCGACTGGGCCCAGCCCGGCTGAGAGAAGCGGAGAGGAGATGAGATGTGAAGAGACCCTGAGAGGCGTCTGCCTGCCTGGTGTGAAGGATTTCTGTGAGAGGAACGGCTGCAGACGCCAAGGGCAGTGCAGAAGGAGGGGGAGCAGTAACGCAGCTCCCAGCCAGAATTCCCCTGCAGCCCGTGGTGACGGCCATGGTGAGGCCGGCTGTGCCCCTGCAGCCCGGGGAGCCCACGGAGGAGCAGAGATCCCCCTGCAGCCCGGGGGGGGCCACGGAGGAGCAGAGATCCCCCTGCAGCCCGGGGAGAACCCCACGCTGGAGCAGGGGAGGAATGTGAGGAGTTCTTCCCCTGACGACGAAGCAGTGGCGCAAAGCGACGTGTGATGAACTGACTGCGACCCCCATTCCCTCTTCCCTCCTGTGCTGCTCGGGGGGGGAAGGTCTAGAGATAATGTAAAGCCCAGGAAGAGGGAGAGGTGGGGGGAAGTTATCTTGTTCTCTTTCTCATTATCCTGCTTTGTTTTTAATAATAAACAAATAGTTTTCCCGAAGCCGAAACCATTTTGCCCATAACGGTAACTTTAAGGATCTCAAACCTCTCCTAATCTCAAACCTCGAGCCGTTTTTTCTTATATTATCTCTCCCTGTTCCCTCGGAGAGTTGAGGGAGTGAGAGAGACACTGCGTAGTCTGGTCCCGATTGGGGCTAAACTACGACAATTATTTGTACTGAATTTTCCATGTATTTAAAGTAGTTCCAGTTCCTCCCTCGGGAGATCCACAGCTCTTTACTGGTGAAAAGATCTGGTAGCTGCTGCGAGTGTTCCTTTCACTCCAGTGAGGAATCTCACTTTGAAAATTGCCCTATCTCTGAGGGATCCATGGCCTCCAAATATGCTGTATTCTGACAACAAAAATGATTCATTTTTGCTTCCATGCTCTGACTGCTACCATTTGCAACACTCTCCTTGAAGGAGCTGTCACCGGCCTTTTGGAGACACGCAGCATTTCTCACTGAGCCATGACCGGCTGCCATTCTACGGAGCCGGGAGCGAGGAATTCCTCTCCTGTCTCCAGCGACTCGCCATGGCATTTGCCCCTCTGCAGCCTGTCGTTGGTATCAGCGTGCTGTGCTAGTGTAAAGGATGCAATTACAGAGAAAGGACAAGATCTCATTTAAAACAGAGGATGATACATAATGTTTGTTGTTCCACACGCTTGAAAAATACCAACTTCACCCTCACAAGTGTTTGGTTAAAATAAATCATCCATGGACTGGACTGATTTACTTTGGGAGTGATACTGAGACTTTGCAGGAGAAGCTGGGAGGGAATATTACGGAATGCTGGGTTTATGCAATGTGAGAAACACAGTTGTAAATTTGCAGTCCATGCATTCCAAGAGACCTGCAAAAATAAAAAAAATCCTTCTCCCCTCAGCCATATTAAAAATGTATGTATTTGATGAACTGAAACATAACAATTACAATTCTAAAGGACAAAATTCAGCATTCTCTAGCAGAAGAGTGCACCCTGACTCCTTTTCCTTTTAGAAACTGTTTCTGTAGAAATCTGGCTTTATAAGACTGATTTGTTTCATATCCCCTGCCTCAACTACCACTCCAAAGATTAAATGAATTCGCTCTCAGTTTCGATTCAACGTTTTTTAGCATTGCCAGGAAAAAAGTCCCATTTCAAACATTTCTGTCTTTGAAGGGATTAGAGCTCAGCTTTATGGTCAAAGGCCTTATTAGCACGGTCTTTACAGATCAAATGTCCATTTCGGTGGAACTCATGTTTGTTATTTAAATTGCAGCAGATGGTAATCTTTTCAGCAAAGAAAAATGTCTAGTGTGTTGCTTTAGGACAAGATAAAGAACGTTGATCTTCAGATGTTTATAGATGAGGATCTGTTAAAGCTGCAGGCCTAAAATGCAGATTTCTTGTCAACTTTAATTAGCTTCTCTGAACCCTAAATTATGTAGTTATTTAAAATTAACCAGGGTGAAGAAAAGCCGTTTTGCCAACTTTCTGTTGTTCACACTCATGAAAAATGATGGCAAAGCAACTGTGTGCTGCTGTGAATGCTGTGGCAGCGAGAAACGAATGGCGAGCCCTTGAATCATAAAATGGCTCCGAAGGACCCCAGAGAGGCTGAAATGCGAGGAACAAGTAACTCCTCACGCAGAAATCAAAGTGGAAATGTGCTAAGCGTGACGTCAGTGAAAACCTGTGATACTTTTTGACAGAGAAAAGCACCTGTGGGGTAGATACGCCGAGAAATCTCTGCAGTTATTTCATTTTATATACTTCATGCACAGCACCACAGTGGTGTCACCACTGCTGTTTAATAACTATGCTTGCACTTAAATGTACGTGTATGCTAACAGTAATAACAGACAAGAATGAATTTTGAAAGATGTTGGTGCTATAGAAATGACCACGGGCCCTATTCGTTAGTTATGCAAATTCATTAGGCAAATTTTAGAAATCCTTATTCTTCATATCTGAGCACCGTTCTGAAACGCTGTCTCTGTAGTTACTTTTTACAAAGTGGGAGGGCAGCAGCTTTGCTATTTTTAAACAACAGAACAGTTTGTGCTCTTCTTTATCCTTCCCAACAACAGACCATTTGGGGAATGGATCTTTTCTGGAAATCACATAGGGGCTAAGAATTTGGGAAGAAATTACCTTGGTGAACCTCTCTTCAAGACTGGATGTATAGAATATAAACTTCAGTTACAAAATTAACCAGATTTCACATCACTAATTTGTCCTTCAGTAGAAAACTCAGCATCAAAACTACCTGCTAGTTCTTGGCAAGGAAGAAGCAATATATTGTTTCAGAATGTTTTGCAGAAAAAAATCAAGGTTATCCCATATACATTCTCCATCACTAAGACTACTTGTGGTGCAAAATAACAACAGAGAATAACTAATAACACGAGACGCAATTACTAATGCTACCTAAAAGTTAAAACAAAAAAAAAAAGTAGGTAACAATTAAAGGGGTAATTTAATTCAAATAACATTCCAATAAATGTGGCCATGTCTCATCTAACATGTGCTGTAAGTTACCATTTAAAATCCTAGCCTATTCCACCTTCTTCTCTAGAAAGAAGGAAAAGCAGATTGTTTTTCTGATATGGAAGTCCTGAGTCACTGCAGTTGCACAATGATTCGATCAAAGTCAGAACACGCGGCAGTCACTTCAGTTGCCTGTAGTATAAGGTGGTCACTCCTTCGCTGCCAGCCTCATCTCAGGGCTATCTCATCACCTTCTGTCACATTCGCAAGGTGCATGCTTTTGCTCACCTGTAAATCTGGGCAAGGAGAAAAAGAGGATATTCCTCATACTCCGGGATATTAGAACCCCTGGGCGACTGCAGCATCTTGAAATGACTGAGTCATTCTGAATGTTCTTTTAAGGGACCAATGTATGAGATTAGCTTTATAAATGAAACTAGGCAGGTGCTCTTTGGGTATAAATGTCATCTTACAATTACAATCAGCGTCTTCTCTATGGAGACGTTAATTCAGAATCCTGCAGCTGTTTCTCTAATAGCTTTGAGCCTCACTCAGACTCTCAAAACAGATCTGAAACAGTACTCGAGTGAGGACTCCTGCCTTTTGCACAAGGCTGTATTTACTTCTTCGCTTACCAGACAAAGGAACAATAGACAGCAGGCTGGGATGAGATACACACGCCTACTGCCAACATTTTCTTATGCCTGACGATCACGTGAAGATATATGATCCGTGCATACTGTCATCTCCATGAGTACATTGGGTAGTCACAAACAGACAGACACACCACTGGCCGTGCCTAGTTATGCCCAATGTATTTGAGAAACAAATGGATATTAAGGGTTTGTTTATATTCCGGCAAACACCCAACTGTGGGAGGTGGGCTGGGAGACCCGCAGTAGTTTTTACAGCCTGTAATTGTA
Organism: Ardeotis arabs; assembly: GCA_011801015.1. NCBI lineage: Eukaryota > Metazoa > Chordata > Aves > Otidiformes > Otididae > Ardeotis > Ardeotis arabs. The sequence goes on along the minus strand of JAAGAY010136993.1, from coordinate 2,656 downwards.
AAATTCAGCATTGTGTTCAAAAAGTTGTCATCTGGGGAGGGGAAACAGCTCCCTCCAGATCACCTGGCTGGATAGCATACAACGGAAAGAATTAAAGCTCAGAGAAGAGTGGGTCTTATCTCTAGTGGACACTGGAGGCAAAGAAAAGAGCCTTGGCTGGCCACAGGCTGTACAGCTTGCTCTTAAGTTGTAAAAAACAGACTTTTACAACCATAACTTGTGCCATAAATGAAGGCTTTTAGAGGTCTTCAGCACAGTGTTTGTTCAGCTTTCTTTGCTAGTATCTAGCCAATCAACCCATATAAATATTTGTGAAATTAACTTTTATTAGCCAGGATGTCTGCTGAAAGCAAACGCAACCCCTTCCTGCTGCTGGTGTGCAGTCACACCAGAATCTGACCGGAAGGGTAAACCCTTTACAAGGCGTGCACCTGACTGAGCAGAGTTCAACCAAGCAGTTTGGCTGCTGATTGCTATTGAAGACTATCTAAAGAGGAGAATTTCCCAAGCGTCTACAAAATTTAACTAACATCAAAAACAAATGGGACCACCACAAACAAAAAATAAGTCAAGATTTATCAAATAAATAATTACAAATTATTCTTTGCGTGCTTCTACTACTGGAATCTGGGGTTTCAGCACCATCCCCTGAAGGGTTTACCTTTTGAGTCCCCTAACAGAGCCCAGAGGACCCTGGGCTGTGCACGCTCCCACAGTGCTCTCGCAGCTGACCCTGCCTTCACCACCCGGGGTGACGCAGCTGGCAACAAAGCAAGGTGCAGAGCTGGAAAAATGAGCCAACAGTAGAGGTCAGCCATGAACTGCAGATTTCCTCTCCAGATTTCTTGCCTGAACAATTGTACACCCAGAAAGATCTGGGGCACTTGTGCCAGAAGAGCAGTGGATAACAGGAGCAGAAAGAAAGAAAATGAGTTTCCTTCCCCAGGTGAGACAAGGCAAAGATCCCAGTAGTAAGAGCCCTGCCACAGAAAGGTAGAAGTACAACTGGATAATAACACTTGGTTTCTCTGCGCATAACACAGAGCTCCCCTAGCAACTCATTCATGTCTGCTAGCTGGTCCAAAAAGGTCAAGATCTCACAGAAAAAAGAACCCACCACAAAACAAAAAGGAGAAACAACAGAATCATAGAATGGTTTGGGTTGGAAGTGACCTAAAAGATCATCCAGTTCCACCCTCCCTGCCCTGGGCAGGGACACCTTCCACCAGACCAGGTTGCTCAGAGCCCCGTCCAACCTGGCCTTGAACACTGCCAGGGATGGGGCACCCACAGCTTCTCTGGGGAACCTGTTCCAGTGTTCCACCACCCTCACAGTGAAGAATTTCTTCCTTGTATCTAATTTAAACCTACCCTCTTCCAGTTTAAAGCCATTACCCCTTGTCCTGTCACAAGAGGCCCTGCTGAAGGGTCTCTCCCCATCTTTCCTGTAGGCCCCCTTTAGGCACTGGAAGGCCGCTCTAAAGTCAACCCAGATGGACTATTAAAAAAAACAATACCTGAGAACTTTGAGAGCGTATGCCCTACATCAGCTACACCTCAGCTTTTGGAGAGTTATCACTGCCACTTGCTGGTTCCACTACCCCTTGGCAAAGTCGTTTGGTGTGTGGGCTTATTTGAAAAGGGGAATGTTTTGGTCCTCCTGTATGTGACGCCTGGAACATGGGATGCACCCATGTGCTCGGCTGCTCCATTTGCACTCCGTTTCCTCTGGTCCTGTGCTCAACATTTGAAAAAATTTAAGCAGTGGCTACATAGATTAGGTCAGTGCTTCAGCCAGGACAGACTATCCAGATTCTTAAAGGTGAGAATGAATGTAGACCAACAAACTGCTGTTTGCTGGGTTATTTGAAAAACAAGTCCTTCAAACGAGGACACTCTTTAATACTATTCTCCCTTAAATGCAGCTGCCTAGGACATTCATTTAAGGCAGCAACCAGATTTGAAAGGTGGAGATTTGGACTGAAAGAAATACTGGACCCATGCACGGCCTCAAAAATGTGCTGAAAGTTGCGAATGGGAGCCGATCAACAAAACGCACTGAACGCTCTAGGCCTGCTCTCCAGCTGCGCTACACCTACAGCAGGCAGCGGCTCGGGCATCATCTTCCTCCGTCACGCGTTTGTCACGCACTGAACCCAGCGCCCGCAGCAGCCTTCGCTCGGGGGGAGCCCGGACGCCCCGCTGCTGCGGGGGGAGCGGGGGCCGGCCCTGCGGAGCGGGGTGCGGCTGCCCGGCGGCGGAGGGGGGCTGCCCCCGCTCCCGCCTCTATAACGGCGGCTCCGCTCCCTCCCCTCGGGTCCGCGGACGCGCAGGGAGCGGGAGAGGCAGCGGGATCCGTCAGGCGGGGAGGCGGGAGCGGGGGCGGGCCGCCAGCGCTCCGCCCGAGCCGGCCGCGCCGTAGGGCGAGCTGCGGTTGCGGGCGCAGGAAGCGGCCCAGCTGCCCGAGGTCCCCGCGGCCGCCGTCGCCCGCCCTCGCCGCGCCGGGTCTCCCGGAATGGGCCTGCGGGGGCTGGCGGTGCGGGGGCTGGCGGTGCGGCTGCTGGCGGCGGCGGCGCTCCTGCGCGGTGAGTGGGGCCGCGGGCTGCCAGGCGCGGGAGGCGGGAGGGCGGCGGGGGGCGGCCGCCACCCCGCGCCG